>JARJDT010016863.1:0-17107 GCA_030264655.1 Leptusa sp. GC000079
ACGTCTTGCACATCTCGCAATCTAAACCAAACATAGGGCTGGTCGGCGTCACGTTGGAGTATGTATCTTTAGTAAAGACGTATCCTTGATACTTGCGCTCCCAAAGTCCTTTAATCGGCAGCGGAAAATTCTCTTCTATCATCTGCCAGCCAGAGAGTAAAATATCAGTGCGTGGAAACTTGTCCGGGACAGTTGTATTGCCAATTTTCGGATCTGGCTGTTGATCATTAGAGATGGGAAAAACATTCTTCGTGAAGTCGAAAACTTCTGGGGAGTTTTCCGCGGCGACTTCCATTGGGCCATGTTGAAAAAGATACTTGCGCAACTGCGTGCTCGATAGCGAAACGGTCGCTAATTCTTGAATGCTATCTTCACTATATAATTTTGGTGTTAACATTTCTAATTTCACCTCGAAATTTTTCGAAACATGCGGGAAGGAAGACTCGTTTGATTGGTAATGATAGAATGACATATTTTCGATGATGAGTACATTTGTTCTTTGTAGCTTGTTGCCTTTCTCTACCTGACACCATCTTGCTGGACTGTAGGGACAAGCACTACCTAAGAGTGAATACATTATCAGATGCTGTACATCTGTGAGAAAAATCGGTATTCTCATCTCAACGTCGAGTGATAGTGATGCAGCCTGTCCATGTTCACGCAAGCGCAACTTCGGTGGATTTTTAAGCAAATCGCGTTGCTTGTCCAACAATATTTTAAATTGTTTGTATTGTTCATCAGTCAATGGTAGCTTGTTTGCAGCACCAATGTCAATGTCTATTTCGTCTTCATCTTCCGCATTTGTTTGATTTATTTGGGTGGTGTCAACCCCACTGTCGTCTTCAGACTGTTCTTCATCACTTGCATGTGTAATTTTGTCTTTTTCATGTTCATTGTCATCATCACTAACATTCACTTTCAATCTTTTCGGGTCTGATTCGGGAGAATCGAAATGTTTTGTGAGATTTACAAGTGCGATGAGTTTCTGTTTTTTGTGCTTCAGACGAAGTTCGCGTTTTTCTGATAAAGATTGCATTGTAAAATGATGAAATTCGCGTTGAATCTGCGGAATTCAAACTAATTTGCAAAATATGATTCATTTGGGAAACTAATGTTATATTACCTTGCATATACGGTCAATAGATGAATTTCATTTCGATAACACTGTTAAATTTAATTTATTTGATTCAACAAACTAAATATCCGTGCCCCACGTGTTCACACGTGCAAACTAGATTTGAACATTTTCGTGCAAATAGCAACAACAAAACACACGTGTGTAAAGCAACTGACAGTTGACATTGGCAGCTGAACCCACCTTAGAGCGTCACTACTAGATGGTGAACTTAAATTAAATGTTGTTATGCATTAGGACTTTTGTCTTAGATCGCAAAATAAAACTTTTACTTCGTACACGAGTTTTATATAATTTCTGTATATTTAAATTCAAATCATGTCTGTTTGGAAGCTTCAAATTTCGCCACTGGCGCTACAGTCTGTTAATTTTGTTTACCAATAGAAACCTATGTGTTGAGGTGAAGCTAGCAGCGTACTGCGGGTTTGTTTACATTTGGTACGCTGTTTGATACTAAGTTAGCAATAAAAGTTAGCAATAGATTTTACGTTTTAAATATATTTTAGAAACAAGTAGTAAAAAAACACCTGTAGAATAATTTGTTATTGTTGCCATGGTTACGCCTACAGAATTCCATACTGCGAACATTTAAATTGAAAATTGCTAATTTGACACAGAAAAAGGCATTTTAGAGAAAAAATGCTTAGGTCGAAAGTGGTGCAGAATTGAATTGTCTAAAAGATTGCCTCTATGCATTTTTTTCGAAAAGTGCATACGTTCAGAGATATGCTCATTTTACACTTTGAATGATTTTTTTTGAGGTAAGGAATTTTCCGATCTGGCCCAAAAGACTTTTTGATATTTAAGGTGGCTTATGATTAAGGCGCTTATGATGATCTGCCCGGGGAGGTAGTGAAACATTAACTTTCGCTTTGTGAGGTGTCCATTTATTTATGTCAATGATCTGTATAATTTTCTAAATTTTATTAATCAAGTAGCATGTGGCCTTTAGACATACGGGAAAAAAATTTTAATGTGCCAAATCTGAAACGAAATTGTGCAGCGAAAAATTGCGCGTATAAAATTCTGCAATTAATTTATTTTGAGAGTTCGTTTTTTATGCCTGATCAATCTAAAGACTCGAAAAGTCCGCCTGCAAAAATGGAATTAGATGATATCTTGAATTTTCCCGAAGACGTCGAAGAACTCGATGTGGAACAGATGGCTGAAGTAATTTCATTGCTTCAGTTGCTTATTCTTCTCGTTGAGAACGAAGAACTAATTACCGAGCTCTATGAGTCGTTTGAGGCAGACTCATCGACATCGTAATTGTAGTTTTTCAAAATTTCCAAATTCCCAGTTCATGTTTAAACAAAAGTACTAATCAAAATTTGCTGTTCTCGGTGCGTATCGTTCATTCGTAATATTCGTATCCAAAATTAGATATATCGTAATTTCCAGAAGGTAAGTGGCCATTTTGTTTTGAATTCAAAGCGATCTTTATTAGAGGGAACAAAATATCGAAAATATTTATCGATTTATCGATATTTTGATTTTGGATGGATATATCGATTTTCCGATATTTTGAACAAGTAACAAGTACTGTACCCCATTCCCGTTACCGTGAGAGTAGTTAGCGCCACCGTCGCCCATGTAATTCATATGCATTTTTTGAATATATTTATCTTTGTCTATTGAAAAAGCATTTGCCACAATGAAATCCTCTTGGAAATCCTGAACATAAACTTACAAACGATATATCGGTATCGGCACTCGATACACATATGGTGGAGAAATATCGGAATCGTAATATTGATACTCGAAATTTCGATATTTTAACCCCTCTAACTTTATTAGAATGTAATTTCTCTGGGGCACCTCAGGGTTTGCCATTGGTATTTGGGGCCCTTGCCTTTATGAGTCCAATATTATATATCAAATAGTTCGCGTGTACGCGTACTCTACTAAATTGCTCATATGTGCTCCATCCCAATTCTATTCACTAATCGTAGATAATTTTCAGACGGATGTTCACTTCCGCATGCAGAATGGGGCACTCCAAAAACAAAAACAACCCGCATCCCACTGCAACATCAGCACGAAACAGTGTGCTGGTGATGTCGATGTTGATGCCAAATGTGAGCAGTCGTAGTAAAACAGAGCACCATCAAAGAAGACATAAGAGAGGAACGCGTTTACGTTTTAATTTGTTGTGCTTTATGCTGTTGCGATAGTGGTTGAGTGGTCGGGTGTTCGGTGCAATCATAAATATCCATTTTCAAATTGAAAAGTGCGGACGACTGAAGCGTTTCCAGACTAGTTTCACTAGCGATGTTAGTTTAAACGTAGTCGGTGTTAGAACGCGACGCGAAGCACTCCTTCGCGTATCGCAATATCAACAAAAGTTATCGCCAGAGTGTTGCGTGAAAAGTGCGCGTTCTGAGTTTGAAAAACGCCAAAAACACACGATTGTCCGACGCGCATCGGTGAATCTTTGGATTTCAGTCGGCGCTTTGTTCTACATAGCGTCAAACAAGCAAAATAATATATTTTGTTGTATAAACACATTTGAAATTTTCCTTTATTCGTGTACATCATAAAAATTTTTCAAATTCCTTGCTGACATTGGTGCAATAAAGACAATGTTTTAAATCTATTGAAGTAGTGCGTGTTTGAATTTAGATTTCGAGCGTTGATGTTTGCACTTTTCAAGTGTTCAGTTGATATACTTCAAATTTACCAAGGCAGGTAAGTACTTACATACGATTTAACATTCAACTGGAAATATTTGTTCAATTTCTAGGAACGCCAATCTTTTATCACTAATAACATATTCCACATTTAACTTTGTGGCCTAATCAGCAGTTTTGCTGCGGTTTCTACAAACAACATTCAGTTTAGTTTAGTTTAGGCATTTAGTAAGCAATCTTAATTTAATAAATAAGCATGCATCTTGCATGCATATACACAATATAATTGTGTGTGTACTTTAATAACATGCTGATATTTAAAATCACTCCGTACATGCTAATAATCAGAGCAAAATGATAATTTTTTAAATGCATGAAAATGTATCCAAAGTTTTATGTAAAAAATTGCGGCAGTTTCTCTTCTTTTGCTCCACTCCTGACCTGCGATAATAGCCTTTCATTATGGAATGCACGTTTTTTTCTTGATGTAAGTTAATTATAATTAGCTTGTTAGTTGAGTGGATGCTCATTTACTCACTGTTCCTGTATTTCTGTCTTTTTTATAAATAATGAATCAGCTGCCAGAAACGAAACATGAAGTGTTTAGTATGCGCATTAATGTATGTAGCAAGAGAAAAAACACGAACGCGAAATGGAAAAAATAATCGGCGCTAATCAACAAATAAGGATTAACAATAATGATTTCGGTTGCGTGTTATTGGCAATAACTGAGCGGCAGCTACCATATAAACCGGCAGCTACTCATTTTTTTAAAATTATTTCTAATAGTTTTAGTACTTTATTTTATTGTAATTGTTAAGCATTAGCCAAGAGAAATCCTGGTATTCTTGCTATACATGTATAAAATATCACAAGCACAAGCCCAAGAGGAACTTGTGGAGATGCTCTGCTAGTTTAAATGTTGTTTGGTCAATAGTGTCTCTTTCAAGTATTTTCTGTTTTTTATTATTTACAATGAAAATATTAAGCCAAAAATAGAAATGAGGGAAATGTACCACTGAACAACGTACAGTATTGCAAACGCATAAGGAACCTAACAGGAAATACAACAAAAACTTAGAGCTCCTTTTAGCAAGACACCAAGCCACTATAGGGGAAATATAAATAGATATCTCCAAAAATGTTGACTCGAAAGAAGAAAGAAGATTACCAATTTAATTAAGAATAAATTCATGTCAATGTCATGCATGCACATTAATGTCATCAAATATTTCATGATTTTCTATTTATGTCACCTTGCAAGTTCTTTTGACTGCAACATATAGAAATTTTTTCGTTTCCATTTTGGTTTCCATCAATTTATAAATTTTAAAATTTCCATCTTAAAGTAAACATGATTGACTAAGCAAAATCGATCAAGGCAGGCTAAGAATTTGGTTGTAAAACTTGCCGAACTATTTGTACATTGTCATTTGTCACACTCTACAACATTAATATACAAGGTGATTCTTTAGTTTCGGCGTCTATGTAGTGTTCGCTGAAAGCTATTAGGTGTGTTCTTTTTTGCATATTTATTGAGATTGGTCCGAATTAGTATTTACCATACTAAGTTGCGAGTTAGAACTGAGTCTAACTTCTAATGTGCCGTTGTTTGTTTTCTAACAATCGTGACAGGTGTCAATGTTTTGACCGTTTTTTATGCAATAGTTCTCACCATATTTTCACATCAATCTCGGTCAGTTTACTAACATTTGAGAATTTAGAAGATTAGATAATTAGAAACTATTGAAACAACAATGTTTCTAACAATCTTGTTGGTTGTCAAGTTTCACGGGTGCAAACAGTTTTTACAAAATTACGGCTATTATGAATGCATACCACAGAAGCAGCTCGTGCCTATTTTACGAGAACCATGCCATTTGCAAAAATTGCCAATGTAAAATTAAATAATTATTTATATTTGTTTTTCTAAATTGGCCCAAAATGTCATTGTTTAATATTTTGGCCCCAGATTGTTGACATTTTGAATGTTTTGTTCTCGATTTAACAGTGGACACAGTGCTTTAGTGCTAAACTCTGTGTACTCCAACGCCTACTAGACGCCGAATCAAAAAAATCACACTGTACTTTATGGTATAGTTTATTCATGTTAATTAAAAAGGACGTACAGGGTGATCGATAAGAACTGAAGACCAGTTGAATTTCGCGTCGCATGAATAAATGCAAAAATAATAGGATTTGTATGTGAAACATTATTCGACATTATTTATAGCGCAGAATGCAATATTCAACTGGTCTTCAATATTATTAAATCGCACGGTAATGCCACTAGGTAATCTTATGAAATTTTTATTAGCATATTCCTTCCTGTTCTTTAATTGAATCTGGAATATGTGTATCCACATGGTTGATAATAATAAATGATGATGTTTTCAATTTTAAATGTTCATTAAAAGTTGTATGAAAAAAAAACAAAATGTTTTTGTGTTGAGTGTTTATTTGTATAAGGTATTGTTGACTATGTTGAACAACAATCGTCATTATCTGGTATTTCGCGCCCAATTCCACGATTATAATTATAATTGTCGGCACACTTACATAATCGGCTGCAAAAACACATCGGAACAGTATACATTTGAAACAATGGCAGAAACATTAATCTTTTAAGTTTATAAATTATAGTAATGTGTTGATTTGTCTCTGACAATTACTATGACACCTAAAAAATAAAAGGAAGCATGCTCAATTTTTATTTGTTGCTAAATTAACCCGTAAATTGCATTTTTGCTCAGCGTGGACGCCATTCTGCCATTGACGTACATTCGCAAAAAGTGCGTTGTGCAACCTGCGCAACGAATGCAATTACCAATTACTAAATACCTTAGAGAAGACCACTGCTGGAGTGACAATATAACATATTTTAAAGTTGAAACCAAATACACACAAATAAACGGATAAAATTACGGAGGATTGGAATGTTGCTTTACATGAATTAAAACAGAATTGTTAATTATCACATGACTATTAAATAACGAATACACTTAAAAATGCGTAAATACGTTTGAAAAAATAAAAGGAAAGTGATTAATTATATTTTTTTATCATATTCGTCATGGTGTTAACATAAATAAGGAATTAGGGAATGAATCGTTAATTTATATCTACACAATATTTTAACAGAATTAACAATTAAGTTGTTTGACTTTAATTTCAATATTCTTATAATATCCGCATTGATAAATTGGTTTGATATGCGTTGTTAAATTATTCGTTCTGCTTCTGTGCAGTGCTTGAGTTTTGTTTCGCCTAGTAATTAAGTACATCGCATTGGTTTCTAAGCATATATTAGTTACACGGTAATGTTTTGCGGTTCGCGTTACCGATTTATTGTTGCTAATTTTACATATTAATTCCTATGCTAATCAGTGTTTTCACTTTAATCCCTAACAGTAACAATCGAATAGTAAATACTATAATAGTTTAACAGAAGATAGAAGAAATAGAAAACTCAATTTGAAACTAAAAGCAAGTAACGCAGGTTATAACTACAAAATACTTTGTTTATCTAATAATAATAATGATAATACAGATAAGGGGATAAACCACAAATAACTAGTCGTGTAGACACTAGTAATGATTTCAAACGTCATTCTTTCACATTAAGATTTAGTCACAGCCACCCAGGATCCCAATCATTTATAGACACCCTGTATATGATATTTGATTCTTCCTAACCTTACCTAACCTAACCTATAGGCCGAGGCGCTTGGTTTATAAAATAAAAATGTATGTTTATGTTAAACAACGGGTTTCTAACTAGGTTTCTAATGTTATCTCTGATTGGTCAACTTAAATAACAAATAACTCGAAAACGGCTCAAGCCTAAGAATTTTGCTATTAGACCGACAGCATCTCTGATTGACGAAGAAAGGACCATGTTTATTTTGCTTTAGAACAAAGTGCAGTATGTCATGTCTAGTAATAGTTCGTCTAGGGTGGTCCGCCAATTTCATACACCCTGTATAACAGCTCAAAAATCACATTTGAATTTTCGCCAAAATGGCGTCTAAATCGCCTTACTTTATTTTATCTACATCTTGTTTGAAAAGATATTTGATTGGTTGACATTTGAAATACGCCTGTGTGATTGACTAATGATATGGCGCGAAAATTCCCTGTAGTTTTAAATAATTTATATGTATGTATGGACTTTACAGGATTTTTCATTAGGTTGCTTTGTTTTTGTAAATCCCGGTAGAATTCAGTAGAATTCACACAGGTTTGAAATTTGGTAAAGTAGGCAGCCGTTACAAAAAACTGGCAGTACTGACTTTTAAACTGATGCAATTTAAAAAGTAAAAATAATTTTTACGAGTTTTTAAGGTAATATGTAATATTGTTTGTATATTAATTATATTATAAGTACTGGGTGATTCACCTTCGGTGTATGGTCTGAAACAGAGTCCGAACCGTTCGATCTTACTGGATTGCAACCCAAATTGATATTTGCTGGTTGCCCATATTTTATTAAATTCTTATTACGTTTTATTGAGTATTGGCCTAGACCTCGGTATAGACCTTTGCATACTTATTAACTTTAGCTAATATGTATTCGATTATCTTAACAATCTAATAAAAATTTGGGCTTGAATCCAATGAGGTGCTTTCCAATTACACTAAAGTGAATAGTGAAAATTAACAGATTATTCTATTCTATACTCAGAAAAATATATTGTGAAGTGATTAAAAGGAATGCGTAAATTGATAACAACCGGTCACAATGCTCACGCCATATCAATGGTTGATATATTGAATTACGCATGATGTAACTTGTCCGTACGATTGTATGCAATTTGTTCAGAATTCAGATGATTGTGAATAATATCACCATAAGATTCGGGTAACGGCAACGAATCGGAAATATGTTTATTGTTTACCACCATTCGTTTGGCACACCGGATGTGAAACTCCCTGTATAATATGCTCATGCAATAATGATGGAATAACTAGTGTAACGTGTAACAAGACAATACATATTTGACCAACATCCAATTAAGAATCAATTGATGATTAGCGAATTCCGCTTTTGCACATGATTTTTGTTGAAGTTATATTATGCTATCTCTTGTTGCTTATACAGAATTTTCCAAACACTTTCAATTTTGAATTCGATGTAGGTAATTGACGTATACGGTATACCACAATAATTGTTCAAAAATAGCTACATTTAGTGCTCATTCGTTTCGATTAAATCTACATTTGAAATGAAAGAAAACATGTTTACTAGAGCACGAAATGCGCTAGCTTCATTCTCATTTTTATTTTCATTTCAATTTCTGTTAACATTGTTTTAATTTTTTACAAACTGCTTCTTCAATTTCATTTACATTAACATTGTTTTTATGATGCACATTTGTAGATATCAAATAGCAGTTTTGTGCACACATTCTGCAATTCTGCGTTTTCTGCGTGTGTTAATTTAATACTATAAAATTAAAAAATGCTTAGTACGCACCAAGTTTATAGTTAATTTGATTTCTTCTTTCTTTCTAAAGCTAATAACTATAATGATAATAATTACGCTAATTTAATATTATAAATGCACCATTTAATAATTTATTATTTATTGTTTCTTTACAGAATGGCTTCTACAGCAGTTTCTGTTGAATTAGAAAAGGAGATTGTAACAGAATCGATCACAAGCAGTGGTGATACCAAAATTGAAAATGATATTGTCGATGAAATACAAACTGATGTAGTTACTGATGAGACCATCACTGTTGATAATGAAATTGAAAAAGAGCAAGAAAATCCAAGTGAGGAGGATCATGATGTTAAAACTGAGCCTGCACCGGAACAGGAAGAACCACAGCCGCAACAATCACAAGCGAAACTATCAGGTTACTTGGAAAAGAAAGGAAAACTGGTAATTTCCTTTTTTTAATTAAGTTGCATGTTGTGTTTCTAATGAGGTAAATGTACAGCGAGTGGTATCTTCATGGAAAAAGTATTGGTTCGTTTTGGAAGGACGTCTTCTATTGTATTACAGATCGAGGGCGGAATACGATACATTAAGTCCTTGCAAAGGATCAATCACGTTGGGGGCTCCTTGCAACATTAAACCAGGACCATCTTCACAGTGCGTTTTCCAAATTGAGACAAGAAACAATACAATTACTCTGGTAAATTTTAATCACTTTGTATTAAAAATAAACATCAATTTATTTTTCTTTTATATCAATCACAGCGAGCGGAAAATCGGGATGAACAAGACAAGTGGATGGTAGCAATATTAGGCGCTCTCAATCAAACCGCATCTTTTACGAATCAAACGAAATTGTTCCATTTCCGTTACTCAGCTGATGACTTAGCGTTACGTAAGCTTGCTAATAAAGTGAGTAAGAATTAATTGCGCGATTACTCCTACTCCGTATTTATCTTGTTTGTTATTATTATCAATGATTTAGTCACACTTAGAAACGCATAAATTCAAATCACGTTCCATTTTTAGACATTGAAACCAGTGTTAACAAGACAAAACACATTCCCGGAACGCATTAAAGAAATTACACAAGAATCAAAGGATACGCAAGCCAATATGGTTGAAGATAAAGCGGAAATCGAAAAGCCGCAACCCAAAAGCATTGTGGAACGTTTACAAAGCATTGGCGCACAAAGTTACACAGCAAATATGCATGAAAACTTAAAAGTTAGCAAGGCAAGTCCAAAATTGCCCAAAAATGAAACACTCCAAAAAATATTGTACAAACAAGTATCAGTCACCAGTGATACTGGTGAAGTTAAAGATGAGTGGATTAAAGAAGAAGAAAACGAACTCTATGTTGAATTAAATCCGACTGTCGCTAAAATACAAGAACAAGAAATTGTTAACAACAACCAGCCAAACGAAGTGATTATTGAAAATCAAGAATATGTAAGTGCAATTGACTTGAAGGAAGTTGGCACTGGAACTGAGCGACATATCTATCAAGAAATCGGTGTAGAAAATCAAGAAATTCACTTTCAAAACTATTGCCAAGTGGATGTTGCCAGCGTTGATCATAATAAAAACAAAGTCGAATACGCTGAACCCATTTACGCGTCAAATGGCAGCATTTATTCCACAATTCCAACTGAACCTGCTTTGCCTCCAAGGCCAAAATTAGAGGACGCAAGCCAAAAGGATGAAGAGAAAGCGGAGAAAAAAGTGCGTGACGCTGAGAAGTCAAAACGAGTGAAAAAATTAGCAAAAATGGTTAAAGAAGAGCGTAAAGAAAGTGGCAAACGGCAAAGTTTCGTGGCGCGAATATTCAAAAAAATCAAAAAGGATTGTCCCAAGCCTGAGAATAAAGAAGATGAGGCTGTTAAAGAAACCCCACATCCAAATACACCAGTACCAGAACAGGAAGATATTCAAAATATACCGGAAAATGTTGAAAACGAAACACAGCAAGAAAAAGAAAATGTACAATGTGAAATTAAAGCTGATGGACTTGTCGAGGAATTAAAAGAAGTGTTGGCTGAGAAACTCGTTGTGCACAATGTAAGTAATTTTAAAATTAACTATTAAATTCTCATCTAGAATGGAAGAGACTAGAGAGTAAACATATGTACATTATAGGAGGAAGAAATCACTACAATTAAAGAAGAAAATGTACCGATCAATGAAGAGACTAATAATGAAAATGAAAGTGAAACTAAACCGAAATTGATTGAAGCGGAATGGATACAAGAAGATGTTTCCTTGGTCATGGCGAATCTTAATACTAAAGTTGATGACCCAAAAATTTCTGAAGATTTACCAAAAGATGAAAAATCAAATCAAAAAGGTGTGAAACATTTCTTTAGAAAAATTCAGCAAAAATTGAGGACTTCAATGAGGCGCAAATCGAAACGAAACGACAATTAACAATTAACGAAAAAAATCGCTAAATATTAAGCGAAATTTTGCATATCAGAATCCTTCACGCGTTTATTGCGTGATGCTATTCTTTAATAATATACAACATGATTTTCTCTAACTTATTATTCGTTTGTTTTTATATTGTGTGTGCTTTTTTGATTGTTTACGTGTTTGTAATATGTTTTTTGCAACTCATTTTTGCATAACTATAGTCAATTTTAAAAACAAGAGGACCAAGAAGATTTCGATGTTAACGGCAACAATTTATTTGAATGCCCTTTTTGGTTTTTTTTCTAAAAACCGGCATTTTCAAAGGTTGTAAAAACTATTATCGGATCAAACTCGCTTTATAGTAGAGTATGCCGTTAGTCCTGTAAAAGAAAGACCCGGAAAATCATTTTCCTGGCGAGGTGATATTTTCATCCTACACGTATGGAAAGATGAATTTCGGTCAACTTGCATTTACTGCGGTAGACATTTTACACATACATTTTAC
The DNA here is from genome assembly GCA_030264655.1 of Leptusa sp. GC000079. Taxonomy (NCBI): domain Eukaryota; kingdom Metazoa; phylum Arthropoda; class Insecta; order Coleoptera; family Staphylinidae; genus Leptusa; species Leptusa sp. GC000079. The sequence goes on from JARJDT010016863.1 coordinate 12,126, forward strand.
TTTGTGTGAAGTGGAATGTCAAATAGTTGTTGATAGATGTCGCGTAGATGAAAGACATTTCTGAGACATTTTAAGTAATTTTTGCAAAACTTGGTAAGCACCTCAGACTGTGCTTACCAACGCTCTGTGGTAAGCACTTAATAATTTGGATAATATAATTGAAGATATTGTTCCAAATAAATTTGTATAGCTCAATAACTGTTCTTTGTACAAAAATAAATCAAATTTGAATAATAATTTTATTGACAATTTGGAAAATTAAGGACTTGCGCGCCGCGCCACCTAATAAGCGATATGGCGATTGCTTTCTTGGCTAGCCAAGTAAAGTAAAGTTTTCAAGTTTCCCGAAAGCGTGTTGGATACAAAATAAATTAAAATCACACATTATGATAACGCAGCATTTTGTGGTCAGCCGGTCATTATCATATTTAAATTTTCTGCGATTTTTCATATATCGCTTCTTCAGCTGCATAATGCTTTAAAAATAGTATTTTGCTTGATTTGATATTATTCTAAACAAAAACGTAAAAACAAATTTCGAAATTCCGTTGGCAACATTTTATTCAGTGTAGAATCATCTGTTTCAGCGATTACGATTTGAAAATGCCGACAACCAGAATAGAACCTTAACTCGAAAATTAATTTAGTCCTTTTAGTTTTAAAAAAGACTGTAATTTAAATAACCAAGTTTGCTTCTAATTAATAGCTTTTTTGTTAATTGTTTTGGTTGGTGCTAATAAGAACCAGCAAGATCGCCACCGCTTGAGCAACCTCAATTACCGCTTAAACAAAAACATATCGATCAAAAAGCGCTTAACGCAAATGAAAATGCCCCTAACAATCAACCGTATCATACAAAGTCTTCCGAATACGATTACGACATTTACGATTCCACCCAACGCTTAAACATTCCCCGGCCTAAATTGCTAACTAAATCGAAAAGACCCAAACGTCTGACCAACATTGGTCAAAATCAACGTAATGAACCAGCTGACGATCAGCTAGTAACGATTGATGAAATACTTGATGATTTAGAAAATCACAAGTACGAACCATTTTCAAGACAAAAAGTCAAAGAACTTATCGAGAAATTTAATGAAAATGATACGGAACATGACACTGATGAGGAAGCGAAAGATGAAGGAGACATATTGCACGTGCAGTTACGACGCAAACCTATTAACTACGAACGAAATTCTGAAGAGTTGGGCAGTTTGTTAGATGAACTAGGAAAAGTCACAAATGCTCCAGTTATTCAAGGAACTACGAATAGCATGGGGGTTAATGGACCTTTCAGTGAGGATGAAGTAAGTCTAAAAATTTTATGTTTTTTTATAAAATATTTTATTTATACATTATTTAAACAGGCTGCTTAAAAGCCAGTTTAGGAATCGTGATTACGGGATTTTTCTATATTTATTATTTTTTTGAAAAACTTGCAATGAGAAGAAAATCTTAGACCAACTTGTTTGTTGCAGTGGAAAAATATTGTACCAATAAGAAAACGCAGACATTCCGATCCTGACTATGATATACCGCGTCCTCATAGCGCTCTGCAAATAATACCAAGCAGCGAAAAACCAGAAGCAAAGATGCAGCCGACAAGATTTTTCGGTCCTGTAATCATTGAGCAATTAAACTGGTAAGTTTCAAACGCAAATGTGAAATTTAAATCTAATTGGGAATTTGAAAGTGATTCGACCAGTTGTGGCACCAGCATGACACCCGACTCATTAGAAGTGGACATGATCAATGACCAGTCAAAGAATTATACACCAAGCATTGAAGAAGACCGCAGCATGCGTTCGTACACTTCGCACATTTACTCCAGCACCGAGTCACATTTGAACCCTAATTCTAAAGACAAAGCAAAATCGGATTTGGTTGGCAAGGAAGAAATTTATCCGAAACCAAAGCCTCTCTCGTCTTTGATTGGACCAAAGACTGAATGCGAGCATGCGTTTTATTTAAATCTCAATAATAACAACAATAACAACCACACAAATAATTTAAATATTAATATGAATATCAGTCCCAAGGCTAATATAATTGCCGATGCAATTATTGAAAAAACTGATGAGCTGACCAATTCAATATGTTTGGATTCGTTGGAGCCTTCTAGCGAATATGTTTTGTAAATTAGGCAATAAGAAGGAACCATGACTGGAGGACTAGGAATCTCATTTATTTGACTTCATAATTACCACTTTCCATAACCATAAGACAATTTAATAGGCATAATAAGAACATGTTTTTTCTATATTGCACATTTATTTTACCAAATTGTAATTAGTAATGTTGGATACCTTTTATTTGTAGTTGTAAACTTAGACCAACCAGTTGTAAAGTTTTTGTCATATTCATTAATCGTTGTAGTCAATCATGTATTTTATCATTCACATTGCGAAATAAAGTTTTCCTACAAACGCATGCAAAAGTCGGTAAATCACACCATAGACAAGAAAAGATATATAGAAGACACATAGAAGAGTGCGCATCCAAAAATTCCGAGGACGATAAATTCAGCATGCGCCACGCCATTGTATCGTTCATTCTAACCTCACTTTTTTAAATCGTCGCTCGCGGATTTGACACTGACAGTTGGGTTCCAGAAGAATTTGACAAGACATGTTATCTTGGGGTTTGCAAAAATACAAAACGTAAATGATGCGTAAATGCAAGAAAATTTTAGTAGAGATCATTTTACGTTTGTAGAAACACGTAATATTGGTTGCTTCATAACTTAAATTCAGGCGAACGCGCAATATGACAATCAAAGTGCAACATCGCTGCCCGTAAAACTGCCGTGGCAGTCAAAATTACCCTCGCTCAGGCACCGCTCTACGCATACCTAAGCGCTTTCTATATATCTTTCCGTGTCTATGACATAAACCAATAAACTTTCTCTTGTATTGAAATCTACCTAAATATGTCGTAAAGGCGGTCTTTTCTTTGGCTTCATCAGATGATAACCTTGCGTCATATCTAACGTACTGAAATAACTGCAGTTCCCTGACTGTGACAAAATTTCTTCGGTTGCCATAAGCGGAAAAGTCGCGTTCCCTGATAAGTTTACGAAAACCTAAACACATTCGAAATTTTAGCTTGCTATCCGGCGCTGGCTTCTTCGTAACTAACAACACATGTATTGAAATCGCTATCGGACGATTCGATAAGACCATCCTGCAAAAGTTGATTCGTCTGCTTTTTGATTTCCTCGATTTGACTGTATGGAAGTTGATATTGTTTCTAATGCACTGGTTCGGATTGTGTGCGTGGAATCGGGTGTTTGATTAAATCCGTATGAGTCAGCTTATCACCGGGTAAAATGAAAATGTCTTTCACTAAGCTTTTGATATCGCAAAACTCTTCACGCTCTTCGTCTAATAAATTGGTCATACGCAAAACTTTTGTAATACGATTCGGGTCTCCCACACGTGTTGTGGAGCTCGCCTGCACGTTCATCTACGGCTCTAACATTATCTTCGGTAAACTAATCTAGGCGATTTCGTTATTCACATTCAGAATGCTTACGAAGCATTTTCCTTCACGCGCAGTCGTCATACACGAGGCTAGAAAACAACCTGGTAAAATTTCACGCTGCTCTACAAAACCTGTAAGCTTGCTATCTGTTGCTACTTCAATGTGCTTTTCGCAACGCGCTTCTACTTCCATGGTCACATTCGTCATTCGATCCTAAACTTGGTCCTGAAAAACTCTTGCTACCGGGATTTCCGTTCATTTGACCGCTAATACATTTCTATCATAATCAATCACCGCACGCGTGTGTCTCAAAATATCGTTGCCTATAATTCCCTGTAAACCCGTCTTCATTTGCGCGTCACAATCTCCTTCCATTACATGCATTTGTATCGGAATTTTGCATCTATTCGATAACGTTAATTCAACCTCGAGACTACCCACGCTATCTATTGTGTTGTTCGTAATGCTTTTGATCGTAACCTGATCAATACGTTTGATTCTCTTTCGCGCGCTTGTGGTTAAATGACTTTGCTATATGAGTGACACGTCTGCACCCGTATCTGAGAGCATTGTGGTCTCGCTTTGCTTCATATCGCTAACTTCTAACTGCACTCTAACTGGGTTGTAGGTATATTTTTTCGTCAGTGATTTCGCGAATGTTCACGTTTGCTTCTGTTGATTGTACTGAGTCTTGAGCAATCTTGCGTTCACTACTCGACTCGTGTTTGAGAATGCCTACTCGTTTTTTGGAGCCCGCGTTCTGAGTATGCCTTTCGTTCGCTTGACGTGCGTAACAATCCCGAGTATGATGCCCTGGTTTGCGACAATACTGACACACAAAATCATTTCTTCCCGAAGGCCTACTGCCAGAAGCCCGTTCAAACGGATAGACGTTCGGCGTCCTTGCAAAACAATTCATGGCTAAATGCCAATTTCGGCCACACTTATAACATTGGAATGTGTTGAGAACACTCTGTATAATTTGTGTTTATCGTTTATTTTGATAATTTTGATAAGTTTGCAAAACTGCAAGATCGAGCTTGTTTTGACTCGAGGGAACAAGGGAGGGTACGGGCTTTTGTGTTTCGTCCGTTCCCTCTAGTCCAGTTGAGTTTCGCTCGCGATACCGTCGAGACAAGCGCGATTAGCAAGTTGAATTTGAGTACAATTTTAAGATTTACCGATTGTAGCGGCTGTAGTTTAAGTTTGGAGTTTCGCGTTTTGAAAATACCTTGAAAAACTATTTGTCAAATTGTCTTTCTTACGTTTTTTTGATTAAATTACGATTCTATTCTGTGCGGTGTGCCTCTTTGATCCACATCGTGACCTAACGAATGATAAACCACACGGGTAGTGAGACGAAGCTGTCTGCGCCCGAGTAATTGAGTACGCTCGTACTCCCAGCGCCTTCTCGTGGAGGGCGCCCGTACTGCGCGACTCCTTGCAGTGCACTTCCTTCCTTATCCGACGTTGCCTAGTCGAGGTCCTGGCCTCACGGC
>JARJDT010016864.1:0-21851 GCA_030264655.1 Leptusa sp. GC000079
CAATAATATTGATTGATTTCTAGTAGATTACACTCACACACAAAAGGCTTTGCATTCGTTGAGATATTGAAGAAATATTTTGTGTTTGGTTGCTTTTGGTGGTTCAAAAAATACTGGGAATATTTTGTGATACTACCAAATACTTACACTTACTAAACTAAGAAATTAAACAAAGATAATTAAAATATAACCTAACTTTAAAACAATTAATTAAAAACATACATGAATAAACTTAATCTATAACTATAAACGAGAAATAAATTTAAGATTTCCGTTTGTTTAGTAACTGACTGCACAAAAGCGACGGAAATTTCAAGCAAAAGGCAAGAAAAATTCTGAAAACACGAGGACTTTAGAAAGTAGTGGGAAAACTTTCTAAATGCTCATGTACGTTCAGATTGCGAATCTCGTGTTGAAAAGCTCGCCATCGATCGCCACGTGTGCGTTTCCTGCCGTTCGCCGCTAATTTGCAACGAAACATGTCGCAACAAATCGCAATTGGAATTTCGAACCGGCCCAAACGCACCACATAATAATTATACTCTATTCACACACGCTAATCAAGTATTGTATTGAAGTAAGAAACGATGTTTGTTAGATGTAGTTTATTGATAAATATCACCCCGTTTGGCGGTTCGATAACGCACCTTTTTTCACTCATCACAATTATAAATGAGACAAATTAGAATGGCGAACGGCTGGCGTGCAAGGCGCAAGATGTCGAGGTTTTCAGCGCAATGTTCCGAAAATCGACATGACACGAAGAGACATTAACGTTTTTGATTTGTCTTGATTTGTGTTTACTGTTTTTCTCTCTGCACTCTAATCTTTACTCTTGACTGTTTGCGCGCCGAAAATAATACAACAAGAACAAATACAACAAATCTATTATACTTATCTTAATAGTGCAAAATATTGAATATGCAAGCTTTGTGCAAATAAATTTAAAAAAACACATCAGCATTCAGCAAAGAATTTAATTATCAGAGTTAACAGAAATACGTTTTTTGAACGATTTGATTATTGTGATTGGGTAAAGTTTTGATGTTTTGATATGAATTAAAATTTGTTATTAAGAAAAATTATCAAAACACGTAATTTACGTAATTTAATTACTAAATTATTGAAAACGAATGAAATTATTGAAGTGAACATATTATTGATGATTATAGAAATTTAATGATAACGCAAAAATATTAAGAATTAACAATTATAAGATATAATAATATATAAAACAAAAACGTAAAAGTTTAGCTTAAACTCTTTATACTCTTGTACTGTACTGTATTTTCACATCTAAATTGTACTTGCCAATAATATACTTTTAATAAAATGCTATTAAATTAACTACGTAATGTCTTTGAATTTGAATGTGTATTACCAGATGTTACCTGAGATAACCAATCTTTTAAAATTTAATTTCAAGCGAAAAATAATCAATACTTAAATTACTCCACATTATCAACGAAATTACCATCTATTAAAAAAATCAAATTTAAAATGCAACCCGGCCGCGTCATTTTGATTTTCTCACAAGAATAATAGTACATTTTTATGCAAGGCGTAAAAGTTTCATTTCAATGCCGCCCTTAGATTGTTGCAGAGCATTGTTGTGGACGAGCGGAGCGAGTCTACATTGCGAGGCAACAACAGAAGGCATTGAAATTAAAGTTTTTGTCGAGCATTAAATACTATTTTATCTTCAATCTAATTAAGAAATCATTTAAAACCATCCTAAAATTAAATATAAATATTTGAAAATATATATATCAGTTTGGACGTTTGCTTGGGAGATCTGCGTGGCGCAGTGCTAGCGGCGACCGCTTGTCTCCCAAGTGGCCGGCGTTCGAATCCTGGCGGCAGCGACGACTTTCTAAAAAATTGACGCGCGTAAACTTTAGTTTATAATAGAAACCCGAGCTGCTTGCAGTATAAACGAGGATTGTATGCCTAGTCATAAACGTAGAAATACTTCTGCCTAGTCATAAAAGTTCTTCGCATTGAAATGCAACTTCAGTTGCTGTCATTGCTGCATAAAAGTGCCTACTTCTCGGCCGATTGAAGATAAACTACTTTAATCTTCAATGCTCTGCAACAATTTAAGGGCGGCATTGAAATGAAACTTTTACGTCTTGCATAAAAATGTACTATTGATCATCTTGATCATAGTCCATGATATCCCAGTTGTTTATGGTACGATTTGATTTTTTCCATGAAAATCCGGGAATCACTTTTTAGGGCATTTTAATTTTTGACAGCTGCCAAAGTTTTGTGATGGTTATTTTCGATCATTTGCTGATGATTTTCGGGATGGTTCCGATGGAGCAAACTCCCAAAACCCTACTGAAATTAATTGATAGCAGATAGCAATAAAACAACAAACTGAATTTTTAAATTTTTTTTATTGATGGCATCAAAAAGATACAAAAAACTTTACAATATCTAAAGAGTAGATCTAATTGTATGTTACGAATGGTTAGTGAGTTTATGGCGTTTATGTTGACCGAAAATTTAGTATCAGACACAGAATTAACTATTTTTCACAACATACTACGAGCGACGTCAAATCAAGCCAAAGTCAAATTTATTGTGGTTACAGTTGTGAAAAACCTCAAATTCCGGACCTAACGCTAAATTTTCGGCCAGCGCAAATTCGCAGGAGAAATTTACAGCTAATTACATACTAGATATACCGGCAGGGAAAATAACAAAGTCGCCCGCAAGAAAGATCGCGCGCACTGCCGCCACACAACATTCTTCTCTTGTTCTTGCTTCTTGCACCATCAATGAAAGAAAAAGCCTTCCTCTTGATGGAAATATCTTCGCAATTAAATGCCACGTGCAATTTTGAGTTCCCCTTATAACGCCGCCAAGCTCTCATATTTTTTTTGCAAATTTTCCATTTTATACATGTAAAAACAGCCCGACAACCAGAAAAATGACTAAGCACGCCCAAACGCGTGCGGATTTATGAAGAAGTCGCAAAGTCACGTCACTCTGATCAGAATCGGAATTTTGCACACAATATACAATGAAAAATCCAACGAAACCAATTGAAACAGTAATAATTAACAATTATGAACGAAAAAACGCACGAAACTGGAGCCGCTAAACGTCCAAATCCATCGAAAAAATGCCAGGTTGAGTCTCAGGAGCAAGAGCGCGGGTGGGCGTGGCGGGCGTCGGGCAGCAACTAGTCTTGGATCACCGACGCCTTGTTCTTGGGGCTCGTCGCCGGCGCAGTCTCTTGGTGCGCGCGCAACACGGCGATCGCCTCCTCGACCTTGGCGCGCAGCGAGTCATGATCCTCAATCATATGCAGCAGCTCCGACGTGTCAATCTCCAGCAGCATGCCCGTTATCTTGCCCGCCATCTCCGGATACATTTTCTCAACGTGCGGGAACAGTTTAGCGCCCAGAATCTGCTTCTGGTCCTCGGGCGACGCCGAAGCCAGCGCGCTCGCATTCAGCGTGCCGATATCACCACCATTGCCTAAAGAAGCCGTGATGGGTCTTATTAAATGGTTATTAGACGCAGTATACTTGCTGTTTGGGCGCGCGTGTATCGTCTGCCCGGTAATCGGTCGCGCGTTATTCATCGCATTATTGCGCGCATTGTTCGACTGCGGCGACGAGCGCGAGTTGACGCGCACCAGGTTATTCGCGAGCGTCGGATACGTGCCGTTTGGGCGCATCGCCGGCGACGCCAGCCAGCGCGGCTGCGAGCGGATGTGGTTCATGTTGTAGAAGCGGTGGCCCTGCGCCACGGCCGGCATCAGAAACTGCGGCGTCGTCGGATACAAATTCGGCTGAATGCGAATGCGCTGCAGGTGCGACGCGATAAACGCCTTGCGGTCTTCCTTGCGCTGCGCGAGTGCGACATAAATGGGCTTACTGCCCAACATCTTACCGTGCATTTCCATCAACGCCTTGGTCGCCTCCTCCGGCGTCGAGAAGCACACGAAGCCGAAGCCCTTACTGCGCCCCTCCTCGACCATAACCTTGGCCGACGTGATGGTGCCAAACTGGGCAAACTCTTTGCGGAGGCGCGCGTCGTCGATGGTATCGTCCAGGTTCTTCAGGAACAGGTTGACGCCCTGCGTGCGATTGTAGCGCTCGGTCTTGACGTCGTCGTAGCGCCGCTTGAGCTCCATTTGGCGTTCGGTTTTTTTTTGGGCTTTGGCCGCATAGATTTTCTGCCCGTCCACCTCCAGGTCGTGCATTTCGAGCACGGCCGTTTCGGCGGAGTCCGGGTTGTCAAACGCGACAAAGCCGAACCCCTTGGAGGTGCCGTCGGCGTGGCGCATCACCACGCAGCTGGTGATCTTCCCATATTTGCCAAAATGGTCAAAGAGCTTGTCCTCCGTCATCTCGACCATGTTCTTCACGTAGACGTTGGTGAACGTCTTCGGCTTGTTGCCCAGCATCTTGGAGCGCTCCTTGTGCGGAATGAACTTGCCCACGTAGACCTTCTTCTGGTTGAGCAGCATGCCGTTCACCTTTTCGATCGCCTTCTTCGCGGACTCTTCGGACTCGAAGTGAATGAATCCGTAGCCCTTGCTGACGCCATTGTCGTCCAGCATCACCTTGCAGCTGAGGATGTTCCCAAACGCCGAGAACGTGTCGTACATGCTCTTGTTGTCGATGTTCTTGTCCAGGTTCTTGATGAACAGGTTGCCAATGCCGGACTTGCGGAGCGAAGGGTCGCGCTGCGACCACATGATGCGAATGGGCTTGCCCTTGATGGTGTCGAAGTTCATCGTGTCCAGGGCGCTCTCGGCGTCGCCGGGCTGCTGATAGTTGACGTACGCGTAGCCCAGCGAGCGGCGCGAAATGGCGTCGCGGCACACGCGCAGCGAGAGGACGGGCCCCACGGCGGAGAACTTCTCGTACAGCATCGCCTCGGTGACGTCGAGGTGCAGGTCGCCCACGTACAGCGCCGCCATGTGAAAGCACCAACTCATCTCAGCAATGGTGTTGCTGTTGCTCGACCAGGTCTCGATTGCGACGGTGGGGTGTGTAAATTTCACTGATTAAAACGTTGCTTCGCGGGAGCTCTGCACACCGAACCGGTTGATGCACACAATGCGAGTGAAAAAATGAGCTCGTTGTTTATAGGTCTTGTTGCGAGGACGACGATTGTTTTTCGCACGGTTACAGCCAACGCCGATTTGTATTTATTTATTTCCAAATCCAAGGCATTCTGAGATACTTTCAATTTTCGCCCGTTCTGCAAGTTTCAAACTGCCGAACTTACACGAAGTTTGAAAAGTGACGTGTTTGTCGTGCGCAGAAGCTAAAATTCGACCTTCGGCCATTTTCGACTTCTGGAAAACATTTGATGACATTTTATAACCTCAAATTATTCATCTATCAAGCGATTTGTCACGTGTTGCAAACAATTTTCCGTTGTTAGACTATTAACAGCCCTTTTAAAAGCAATTTTTAGCAGTAAAACGAAAGATTCGAAATGGGAAAGAAGCGAAAATTGCAAGAGGAACAAAACGACAATGAATACGATCCGCTGCCCAAACATTTAGTGACCGCACATGTGAAGAATCAAGAAAAACGTCTCATCATAATCCTCGAACAAGCACATTTAGAGAGTGTTAAGGTAAGTTTTTCACACTTTTAAGAGGAAATTCATGATTCAAAACTCTCCTAGGTGGGCAACGCCTTCGACCTATTAAATTGCGATGACCACATCAACATTTTGCGCAAGAATAATCGGGATCCAGGGGAAGTAAGACCGGATATCACTCACCAATGCCTTTTAATGCTGTTGGACAGTCCGTTGAATCGTGCTGGACTATTGCAAGTCTACATACATACGAGAAACAATGTGCTTATTGAAGTAAACCCCCAAACAAGAATTCCCAGGACTTTCAAAAGATTCGCAGGACTCATGGGTAACACTTTTTTTTAAATTAACAAATTCTTTGTAAACATATTTGTTGAATTTTAGTTCAATTATTACATAAATTTGCTGTGAGAGCAAATGATGGACCAATGAAACTACTCAAAGTGATTAAGAATCCTGTGACTATCCATCTTCCCGTGGGAGCTAGGAAGATTGCAATGTCTTTTTCATCAAAAAAAGTATTGAATTGCAAGGAGCTGGTGCCTAAGGATGATCCTATTGTCTTTGTGATTGGGGCAATGGCGCATGGTCAGCTGGATGTTGATTATACTGAAGACACAATCTCAATTAGCAATTATCCTTTAAGTGCTGCATTGACTTGTACAAAATTGTGTAGTGCTTTCGAAGAGGTTTGGAATGTCTTATAATTATTAATATTAATAAGCAGTTAAGTAATAAAATTAATTTTTGTTTAAAATTAATTATTCAGATGGCGTGATGCGTATTATTCCTTCTTTTATTAGCAGAGTTCTCCGATAGGTGGTGCTGTAAGTTTGAATTTTAAAGGAAAATTTTCAAATTATTTCATGAAATTTTCCCAATTTTCCAAGATAATGTGATTTACATGTTTTGATATTGTTTGGTGGCCTTGTTTCTGTGTTATAAATGTTCTTCTTAACGTTAAGTCGTTTTATAGTTTAAAGAAAATTTCGGAAACGTTAACAATTTTCCTTTCGTTTATTTATTGTTATTATTTTCACGATTTGTAGATGAATCATAATTAATAATAACATTTCACAATAATTCACAATTGGAAAATTATTTTCTCGGTTCTTTAGTATATTTTTTGTAGATTCCTGTATTACCGATTTCATTGTTGTCGCTGTATGGTCGTTGGCTTTGCTTTTTTACATAACTTAGCTGAAATAAACAAAATTTCTGTGAATTGTTTAAAGATTCACTCTGAAAATTGAAAATTGCCCATTTCGAAACGCATATTGCGTGCAGTGATATGTGTTTCGCATGAAATTCAGCTCGTTTCGGCCGAAAGAGATTCGCTCGTAGCCATTTGCATGACCTTACAGCTAAAATCCATATTGAATTGTCAGCAATCGAAATCGATTCGGATCGTATGCAGCGAAAGGCCATCCGCGCCGCAATTGTTGGAAAATCGTCGAAAATCGGCACGCGAAACGCATTTTCGGCGATATTTCCATCAAACGCGCCGGCTGTCTCCTGATGCACGCGCCTCTTGTCGCTCGCTCGCGAGATGACGCCAAGTGGGTGTATACGCGGCGGCCATCATGGCAATGTAGTATGCGTCAAAGCTTGGCAAGCGGGTTCGTGGTGAGTGGCTGTGTGTGTTGTGTTGCTCTGGATTTTTCACGATTTTTTACTGGATAATTCATCGAGATGTGCAGGTAAATGAGCGACGAGCTGATTTGGTGCATGGCGAATCTAGCGCGATATGCGAAACGCGGCGAGCGCGGCTAGCAGTGCGTAAATAACCATAAATGTGCGACGGCGTTTGCCCGAGTGCCCAGCGCGGAATCCCGCCATGTTTGTGTATAGCCCGTGCAGTGCGAGTGGCGCGAGCGAAACTCGCTGATTGCGGCGCGTTCTGCACGCCGCCGTCGCTGGAGGCGATGCGAGCGTGAACGGCGGCTCGACGGCGGCTCCCAGCAGCCTCATCGCGTGCATTTGCGTTCGCTGGCGGCGTAAGCGACGAGTTTCCCGCGTACGTGTGTGTTGCTGTGTTGTGCTGTCTGTGCTTCTGCGAGCGTCCCCGTCTCCTCGTTCGGTGTGCCGAGACACAAGTGCCGCGACACCGTCGTCTAATCGAGACCACGAGACTCGCCACTATTCTGTTTAGTTGTAGGAAAAAAAGCGCGCTTATTAAATTTCATTGCGTTCGCATTGTGCATTGCATTGAATTCAATAACATACATAAACAATACACACAACATTTGCGCGTGTATTGTGCAGTCTCAGGGCTTTCCACCGAGCAGAAAGCACACGCGGTCGAATCATACGAGGACGATGCACACCTGCTAGCGCCCAACAGCGCTGAAAGCACTGAAAGTGTTCTTGAACATATAGAAATTTCATTTATAAATAGTTTTCATTGATTGAAGTGCACTGAAAAAATCGAAAATTGCGTTTTATATCACTAGGAGCACATAGCAAATTTTGCGCGCTAAAAAGTAATTTTAATTAATTCTAAGAATTTTGCTTGAAATTTGTAAATTTAGTTTAGATACAAATTGTAAAAGTTGTTCCATTGTTGCAGGTTGTTAACAATAATGTTCTAAACATTTTTAAAAGATAATGTCCCACGAGGGATGCATAAAGCGGCCATTCTGCATAAAAGCCAGCTGACTGACAAGCTCAGGTTGTCTCCTGTTCTTTTCTGTTTGTTCTAGCACAGTAGGTAAGTTATTATGACCATTTGCGTTCTCAAAACGAGTGATTAGTGCCTCAATGGCTTAATGGCAATTTAATGCATGTATTAAGAAGGATAACTGATGGGTTAATGGGATATTTTATTGACGATTGTGTTTTCCAGACGCTAAAACAGCATCGAAATGCAACAAGTAGAAACCCCGACTCAAAACAGTACGGTAAGTACTGTAATCACTTAATCACATCATGAATATTGTGGTTGGGATGTTTCGGGAGCTTAGTTGTTGATTGGTTGCTTGTTTGTAGAACGGCGGTAAGATGGGCGACACAATGAAAGACAAGGAGCCGCCGCCGCGGATCGACGAGCCGGTGGAGCCCGTCAACGGCATCGTGCAGCCGAAAGTCGTGCCGCCCGCGGCTCGCCCGGGCCGCGTCACCAATCAGCTGCAGTTCCTGCAAAAGACGGTGCTGAAGGCGGTGTGGAAGCACCAGTTCGCGTGGCCCTTCCACCAGCCCGTCGACGCGAAGAAGCTCAACCTGCCCGACTACCACAAGATCATCAAGCAGCCGATGGACCTGGGGACAATCAAGAAGCGCCTCGACAACAACTACTACTGGTCGGGCCGGGAGTGCATACAGGACTTTAACACGATGTTCACGAACTGCTACGTGTACAATAAGCCCGGCGAAGACGTGGTGGTGATGGCGCAGACGCTCGAGAAGGTGTTCCTCACGAAAGTCGCCGAAATGCCCAAGGAGGAGTTCCCCGTCGATCCGCCGACCAAGGGCGGCAAGCCCGGCAAGAAGCGGTCGCTCGCGCCGGGCACGCCCGCCGGCATCGGCCGCGGCCGTCCGTCGACCGTCTCGTCGACGGTGACGACGCCCGTGAACAGCACGGGCCTGCCGCTCGGCACACAGGCGCCCATCAGCGTGCCGGTGGGCAGCACGGCGACGACAACGATCGCGCCGCCGCCGGTCGCGCCCGCCGCCACGCACAGCTCTCTGCCGCAGCAACTGGCGCAACCTCTGGGACCCGCCGGCGGCGGCGGTGGCGGCGGCTACCTGCCGCAGCCGACGATGGTCAATCCGATCGCGATGGACCCGGTGGGCATGGCGGGCGGCGTGCTGCCCGGCAACGTGATGCCGCCCTCCCAACCGGCCAAGGTGAAAAAGGGCGTGAAGAGAAAGGCGGACACGACGACGCCGGGCGCGTCCGTCTTCGACTACAACGCGTCGCTGGAGTCGAAATCGGCGAAGATCTCGACGCGGCGGGAGTCGGGGCGCGCGATCAAGAAGCCCATCCGGCCCGAACTGGACGGCATGGTGCAGTACAACGCGCCGAACATCTCGCCGCTGATGGCGCAGATGCCGAACGCGCTCCAGCACCTGCCGGCGCACCTGAAAGGCAAAGAGAAGCTCTCGGAGGCGCTCAAGAGCTGCAACGAGATCCTCAAGGAGCTGTTCTCGAAGAAGCACTCGAGCTACGCGTGGCCCTTCTACAAGCCGGTCGACGCGGAGCTGCTCGCCTTACACGATTATCACGAGATCATCAAGAAGCCGATGGACCTCGGCACCGTCAAGGGCAAGATGGACAATCGGGAGTACCGAACGGCGCCGGAGTTCGCCGGCGATGTTAGACTGATATTCACCAACTGCTACAAGTACAATCCATCCGATCACGACGTCGTCGCGATGGCGCGCAAGCTGCAGGACGTCTTCGAGATGAAGTACGCGAAGATCCCCGACGAGCCGCTCAACCGGCTGGGCGCGATGGCGCGCTCCGACTCCAGCACGTCCGGCAGCAGCTCCGAGTCGTCGAGCGATACGGAGGACTCCGAGGAGGAGAAGCGCAACAAGCAGCTGAAGATGCTCGAAAAGGAGGTAAACGTTTATGCACACACTTAGCGCGCGTAGAGAGCGTTCTTAACTTGAGTTTTGTTAGCTAACCGCTATGCAGGAGAAGATGAAGAAGCTTGTCGAGGAGAGCGGCAGCAAGAAGCCGAAAAAGGAGAAGAAGCCGAAGGAGAAGGCCGGCAAGCGCCAGAAGGCGATGGCGAACAGCAGCAGCGGCGGTTTGGGTAAGACAGGTGCGCATCACGGGGGCGTGCACCATCATGCCAAGTCGAACTCGCATTTCAACACCGACAGCGTTGACGACAGCATCGCCAGCGTCGTGTCTGGGGCGGATCTCAAGATGGGCGCCGACGCGCACCTTCACGCCGCCGGCAAGTCGCTGCACATGCACCACACGATGGCGGCTGGCGCCAACGCTGCAGGCAAACCACCCAAGAGTAAAGGTAAGATCACACCACGGATAGTAGTTGCCGCCGTTTTGTTTGAGTTGCTACTATTTATTGGTGTTGGTTTTACATTTTGCTGCTCCCATCCCGACATTCATACCAACTGTTTGACAACCAGACAAAACTGAAATTCTAAACAACTTTGCTTGTTTGCGGCTTTTTGCTCTTTTCATTAATAATGAGCACGCGTAGTGTTTGATTCAATTGATTCAATTCGATTCCATCCATCCTTTCAACCAACCAACCACCCACCCACCACCATCGACTTGGCACGATACCCCCCACCGTTCATTATCTCAACATTTGCAAAACATTCATCGGTTATAAAAACGTGCACACAAAAATGCTTTGATTTTGTTGCGCAGGCGTTAGGGGACCAAAACCAGGCGGCGGGGCGAACTCGGCGGCGAAGCGGCCGAAGGCGAACAACAAGGCCGGCCCCGGCCGGAAAAAATCGGCGGCGATCGCGCCCCCGATGGTGTTCGACTCGGAGGACGAAGATAACGCGCGGCCGATGTCCTACGACGAGAAGCGACAGTTGTCGCTCGATATTAATAAGCTGCCAGGTACCATTGCAATATGCGCTCTTCACCTTCGGGTTTTCATTGTAATTCTTTGTTTGACTGCGGTCTAGGTGATAAACTCGGTAGAGTTGTACATATAATCCAATCCAGAGAGCCCTCGTTGCGCGACTCCAATCCGGACGAGATCGAAATCGACTTCGAAACGCTGAAGCCGTCGACGTTGCGCGAACTCGAGAGCTACGTCGCGTCCTGCCTACGGAAAAAGCCATCACGTAAGCCCTACTGTAAGTTCCGTTACACTTCGTTACGTCTTCGGAGGCTAGCTCACCAGAGACCACCGAGGGTAGCACAACTAACTCGTTTTTGCCGTCAAAAATACATAAGAAATCAAAATTCAGTTCAAGTGTGCTACGTGGCGTATGTAATTGGAACTATACACATTTTTATTGCAACAACAAATGAAGCAGCATGGTAGAAATTCATTCATATTGGTGTAGGGTCTTTATTTCTATATTTTCCTTTTTGTGTAGCAAAATTCTCTTTTATATTTATTTATTTTGGAATGAAATTATTGCGCATGAATTCTACCATTAGAAGAAAAAAATGAAATGGGTGTAATTCTAATTAATTAAGATTATTATTTTGTAATCGTAACTCTGGTAAACTGGTGAAGGAAGTTTATTTAATCTGCATATCGTTTTTTAAACGGTTTTTTTATCATAATTTTTGGTTTCTTATAGACAAAAAGATGCCCGGCAAGTCGAAAGACGAACAAATTGCCGAAAAGAAACAGGAATTGGAGAAAAGACTGTCTGATGTCAATGATAAAATTGGCAACACGACGAAAAAAGGCCCCAAAAAAGGTACATACATCAACTTAAGCAGACTTCACACTATAAGATTTTAATTAACGAATGTCTGCAGTAAACTTTCTCATAATTAATTAATAATTGTCCGTTTGCGTTGTGTTGCAGACGAGAAAGTGGATGCGAGTGGAGCCGGTGGCGGCCCGTCCGGGCGCCTTTCCTCGAGTTCGAGCAGTTCGGATTCGGACAGCAGCAGTTCGAGCCTCTCGTCGAGTTCGAGCGATTCCAGCGACAGTGAAGCAGGTTAGCTCTCTATCATCTCAACAAACAAACAATAATGTCAATCCGCGCATTCATTTAACATTTGTAAATTTGTTCAATTCGAAACATGTGCGTTGTCTTGTTTGGTATTTAAGTTGTGTGCCATCGAATTCGTGTTGATTTGTTTCACTGAACGAACGGAGGATTCTCGAAAAGACTCGAATGATACTATGTGTTCGCGTTAAATATTTCATTGATTACTAGTTATAATTAACTTGAGTTTCATATTTTGTTTTTGTTTAGCGTTGGGTATTTTATTTTTTCCACATTTTTATTTCTTGCATATTTTCTTCACTTATTTTAATTTCTCCCTATCATAGATGATATGCTTTAAAAAGCACTAATTTTAAGACGTTAAGCTGACACAAAACAAAATGCAAATATGAATTAAACGTAACGAGTACGTAAAACCCGTAACAATGGACTTAAGTGTAAATAGTAGTGTTGTGAGAATGGGAGCGCCTTTTATATATTATATATATATGGATTTAAAAAATATTGCGCGTGTTTCGATGTAAAACTGTGGGCACGCACACATGTACACATGTTTCAACTACCTACAATTATTATTATCAATCGCTAATTGCGATCGAATTCGAGTCAATTCGTTTCGCTAAGAGATGTTTGTTAGCCTTGAGTGCACAAAATGTGTTGGAGTCTGGCAGCTATATGGTCCGGCCATACAGAGTCAGTGAGACGATTGAAGTAATAACGCAATAACAACCATTAATTTCTATTTCTATCTAATATGTGTACGCAACCAATCGCAGTTATGGCAAGCAGAGCAGGGAAAATCACGAAAGGAAACAGACAATGTGTGTGGCGGCTCAAATCGTCAACTCATATTTGCTTCTTTGTTTTTTCGATTTCGTATTTAGTCTTTTAGGGCAGTTGCAACAACATTAATTGAACTCGAACATTGATCTCAGCAATTCAATCATCCAATGTCACTGTATGGTTGAGGTTTGTTTTGTTTTCGGACGTGACTGTGGCGCTGGCCTCCATCCACATTGTTTGTACTCAAGCCCCCGCTGCAGAAGACAATTGATAATAATAATAAGAGTGTGAGACAAATGCAAACATCGGCGGGAATTTGTTGTGTGTTCCAAAATTGCAGTCATTTTTATAAATAAGTCTCGACAATGATTGGGCTTTCTTTCACACAACAAAATGCAAATAATAATTTAGATTACTAATTGAATAAGATAAGTCGAAATTAACTAGTAAGTAAATATTCTAAGTATGGTTGTACATACTTTGTTTCGGCTCTTCTTTTCATCAATTACCTTTATTTTTATAGATTTTCTTTCACTCAACTCTCAACACTTAAACATTACTAGTTTAAATTAAACGAAAACAAAACAAATACACACACACACATACTCACACATGTTAGAATATGATTTTATACATAATACACACGCAAAACATAATTACGAATTGTATAATACAGAAAACTAATGATGATAGCAAATCAAAAAGTCAAAACTCTTGATTGAACGTTTGTTTAATGTTTAATTTGGCACATGAAGAAGGAAAGAAAGATGAACGCAAACAGAAAACAATGTTTATAAATATATAATATATATTATAAATAATATATATTTGTTTGTATGTACTTGGCAAATACCTTTAAACATAAATATATTTACTTGTCATTTTATATGCGTGTTTGCGAATTGTTCCTGCAACGCTACAATCCTTTTATTAATTAGCTTTATAGGTTTCTATTGATAGCATTAATGGTTGTTATTGCACGTATTTGAGTTAAACGAATTGAATACGGAATACGCGATTAAAGTGTGCACTCAAGGGCAACAAACGCAAGAATCTAAACGCTAAAGCGCGCTAACGTTGCTAGAAATTGTTTTAGGTGGAGTCGGCAATCGACCGCCGAAAAAGAACAAAAACAAGAAGAGTCCGAACCCCGCGCAGGTAAATACAACAACGGTGAGTTAGTTAGTTAAGCACATAGCACATGCGTAAAACGAGCGGAGTTATTAGGCGCACCAAAAACATTCACAACATCCGATGCAACAACCACCACAACATCAACAGCCAGCCGTCACACAATCGCAACACTTGCAAGCGTCGTTACAGCAACCGATGCCGACGCCCACACCTCAACTCAATCACAATCAACATCCGCAACATCCCCAGCAGCAACACGCAAAGACGGCAAACAACGCGCGCCACAAGCTGGAGACGGCGACGATGGGCGGCAAGGGCAACGTGCTGCAGCAGCAGCCGGCCGCCGCGATGGTCCCGCTGCAACCGGCCAAAACCACGCTGCCGACGCCGTCGCCGGACAAGCCCAAGCCGCAAATCGCCTCGCCGCTCAACAGCGGCTTCACGGACCCGCTGGAGCAGTCGCTCGCGAGTCTCGAGCACGACATCATCAAGCATGAGCCGCTCGACAGCATCGATGCGGGCGTGCACGTGCCGCAGATGCCGATGCAAATGCTCAATCTCACTCCTGCCATGTTACAGCAGCAGCAGCAGCAGCTGCACCAGCAACTCGACATGAAGCCGCTCGCGCTGAGCGGCATGTTCACGACGTCGATGATGCAGTCTGCGCTCATGCACGGTATGCAACAGCAGCATGCGCTCGAGCACGATCTGCCCGCTGCGCTACTCAACAATACTCTCTTGCAACAGCACTCCAACAATAACGGTTTCTCGGCAGGTAATGCGAACATCAAGCATGAGTATAACATGCCGGGCGCGAGTAACGGACTGACGATGAGCGCGCTGCCGATGCCCGCCATGCAAATGACGTCGATGTTCGATCCGCTGCCGCAGCAGCTCAACCACATCAAGAAAGAGCCGCCGAAACTCGATGATATGCAGGAGCTTAATAATAGTCTGGACGCGTTGAAGAAGGAGCACTCGCCTGATAAGGTGTTTGCTGGCATGGCGTTGCCCCCCGGCTACAAGCCGAAGGAGCAAAACGTCAAGAATGCCAGCTCATGGTCTAGTTTGGCGCAAGCGAATTCGCCGCAGAACAGTGCGTCGGGCGGCAGCAGTCGGCAGTCAGCGATGGAGAGCTTCAGACAGTTTCAGAAACAGGCCAAGGAAAAGGCGGATCGCGAGAAGGCGCGCTTGGAGAGCTTGGAAATGAAGCGCCAGCAGAAGGAACAAGCTGAAAAGGAGCGACTGCGGGTCGAAAGTGAGCGGAGACGTGAGAAAGATGAAGAGGACGCGATTGAAAAGGCCAGGTAACTAACAACTTCAAATTCATCAAATCAAATTTAACGACTTTTGTTTCATTGCATTTTTGTTTCTTATTTTTTTTTTATCGCGTATTTAGAAAATCTGTGGTTGAACAACAACCGGCCATTTCCACGCCGCGGGTTGACGAGTTGCGATCGTCACCTGGCGAAGGCAGCATATCACCAGGCAGTCAAAGCTCCGGCTCAGATCGCACCGAACGCGAACGACAACGCTTGAAAGAACAAGAACGCAGGCGAAGAGAAGCGGTAAGCCCCCTATAATATAATAATAGTCACTTTACATTAAATGTTTTCTCATATTTGTTTTCATTTGAGAGTAGAGACTTCCTATCCCTACTCCCATGCAATTTTGGTTAAAAATAGGTTCCAATCAATAACATAAGTTTTGTTTGTTTCTTTCGTTTACAAGTTTACTTGTTTTTCAAACTGAAGACCTTAAAATAGCGAAACTTATATGAGAAAGCATGTAATATAAAGCGACTATAAGCTTGTTAAATTAAATATATTTTTTGCTAATTCACTGTTGTTTCGATTATAGATGGCGAATCAAATAGACATGAATATGCAGAGTGACCTTATGGCAGCCTTTGAGGGCTCGTTTTAAGTTTTGTAGACAATTGATTGATTTTCTCCTCGCTGTCAATGAGCAAGGAAGAACTTTAAGTGCTAAGAATGTATATATAATAATATTGGTGTGTTGTTGGTCTTTTGTCTTTCGATGAACCGCCGATTTGTTGATTTGTTTACCAAACCAAAAAAACAAACGAAAACAACTAACTACAAACACATAATATAAATCTAGCCAATTTTGCATATAATTATTTAATAGACATAAAATAATAACTAGTGACTAAATACGACTACCTACGGTTAAAGTAAGAAATGAAACTTTAGGATAACAATTCTGTTACTTTCTTGTTCATTTATGACTTTGGCTAAGATTTGTGGTTACGCATAATACGAATAGGAATACGTTTGATTTACTATTAATTAACTGGTAATTAATTTAAATTATTACATTTAATGATTGTACATAGCGAAAACTGTTTATATACATACATAACAAACTTGATGATAACGATAACTATTTACTATGAATATGATTGATATCTAATGATAACGATAACATACACATAAACATTACCTAAAACATACTATAAATATCTATCTTACCTTAATCTTGAAAAGAAAATTAACTGCATTGTTTAACGATGACTTAATTGGATTTTGGATTTTTCATCAGACACGCATTAAATCTAGTATGTTGAATTGAGATTCTTGTTTCTTTTCTTAACTATTAATACTATAATTATGATGACGATAATAATTTCTTTTTGTTTGTTTTTCTTTCATTCTTATTTTATTAGTTAGTTGAAAAATGTTGTACATAGTAATATAATTAATAATTACAATTATGATGAATTTTTTAATGAATTTATTATTAATTGTGCTGAGAGCAAGTTGTGAAATGATGATATGTGCTGGGAATTACCTATTTAATGATAGATGAAGATTACTAAATTAAGGATCTTAAACTTGCAAACAAACGACAGAATTCTTCTTTCTTAATCACAATGATGACTTGTTAATTATTTCTAATATGTGTAATGTGTAACAAAAAAAAATAACTTTGATTTGACAATTCCAATTTCCAATGAAATTTCAATTAAACAGTTATGATGATGGTCGAAATGAATAGAAATAGATAATGAAATGGAGCAACAAGAAGCGTTTTATTTTAATTACTTATTCAACGAACGATTTCAGTGCGTTTTAAAGAAATAAGTCACCATAGTGATGTTTAGAAATAAATTAATATTTAAAACAACTTATAATAAATTGCATCATTTTCACACGAGTTTCTAACCTGCGTGTGTAATCTTCCTTGCAACACTCTTTAACTGTCCTGTGCCCTGCTTGGCGCATTTGAGGTAAGTTTGAGTTCTGTATTGTGATTGGTCGTAAATATTGCTTTAAATTGATAGGCTGGGGAAGTTAATTGTCGTAAAACTAACCAAAACGCATTATTTTCACAAGTCTGCAACCTGCGTGCGAAAACTTTCTTCCAACACTCATTTTAAATTTAGCGCTTTACGTAGCCTTGTTCTTGATTGGTCACACAAATTGCCTGTGGCGCATTTGAGGTAAGTTTGACTTGCGCATTGTGATTGGTCGCAAATATTGCTTTAAATTGAAAGGAAGGGGAAGTTAATTGTTATAAAACTAACAAATAAGCAATTATTTTTACATAAGTCTGCAACCTGCGTGGGTAATCTTTCCTGCAA
This sequence comes from Leptusa sp. GC000079, assembly GCA_030264655.1. Taxonomy (NCBI): domain Eukaryota; kingdom Metazoa; phylum Arthropoda; class Insecta; order Coleoptera; family Staphylinidae; genus Leptusa; species Leptusa sp. GC000079. Next base: position 17,732 of record JARJDT010016864.1, read on the forward strand.
CACTCATTTTAAATTTACCGCATTGCTTAGCTTCGTTCTGATTGGTCACACAAATTGCCTTCTATTGCGCAATTGAGGTAAGTTTGACTTGTGCATTGTGATTGGTCGTAAATATAAGTAAATATTGCTTTACTTTGAAAGGAAGGAAAAGTTAATTGTTATGAAACTATCAAAAACGCATTATTTTACAAAAGTCTGTAATGTGCGTGCGTAATCTTTCTTGCAACACTCATTTTAAATTTAGCGCTTTACGTAGCCTTGTTCTTGATTGGTCACACAAATTGCCTGTGGCGCATTTGAGGTAAGTTTGACTTATGCTTTGTGATTGGTCTCAAATTTTGCTATACATTTATAAGAAGGAGAAGTTGATTGTCAACGAATCAACTGTTTTCCGCTGCAAGTGCCGCAGCAACTCATAAAAACGCGAAAACGTTAACATTTGAATTTCGTGCAAATGCTTGAGGAATCGTCCTAGATTCTTCAAAATTGCACGATTCGCAAGCACTCTCGGTATACTTCCTAAGCATTGCGCAATAATCGCATTTAGTGATGCTTTGATAAGCGTTTTCGGAGGCCCATCGTCAAGTCCAACCCAACTGGATGCCGTTTGGCGGGCTTCGGGGCCTTCACCATCGTATCGCGCTGCGCGTATGTGTATGTGTCGACTAATGGCAGAGTAAACAGTCAACAGTCGTGTTGTGTTCGTGCATTGCACGGCATTGTGTTGTGTGGAAGTAGGAATAAATCAAATTCCGCCAAGATGACTTCTTAGAGGCAAACGAGTAAGTCTATCCAGGAAATCGTTGCGTTAACTGATGTGCGAGTTCAGTTTTTAGTCATCAACATTATCATGACAACAGTATTAAACCGTTCCAACGCGCGGAAATCCTTACGAGCTTCCGAAGATGACGCCACAGCCGTCCCGGATTCCACCACGACCATCGTCGACCGCGTCGAGTTCTCCGCCGGCCAGGACATCCTCCTCAAAAAGGACGGCAAATACTATCTCGGCACCGTTGTCGAGGTGGATCCGATACGGGAGCAATGCTTTGTCAAGTTCGGCGACAATACAGATAGCTGGTCTTGTTTTAAAGACCTGGTGAAGCTGAGCACGCCTGAGGATGTCATGTGTGTGGTCTGCAAGAAGTCGGCGCCAAAGAGCAAGAACGAGATCAAGGTGTGTGATAAGTGTGGACGCGGATATCACCAGCAGTGTCAGGATGGCACCCCAGGGGACGAGTTCGCGTTGGATTACTGGGTGTGCAAAAGGTGCACTGAACCAGCAACCACTATTTATTGTAGACCTTTGAGTTATAATGTGAGTTAATTGTTCTTTTTTTGCAGGTTTTATTGTTCGTTAATTAAGACTCTTAATTTAGCAATAATACTCTGACTGTCCAGAATCATAAGACATTTTTTCGCGATGAATTGGCTCCGCTTAGTCAGTTTTTTTTCTTTTCAATATAATAATGATTGAGATAAAGAAAGAAAACTGAGCCAATCAAAAACATGACCAAAGAAAAATCGTATTTAAAATTTTGTGAAATGGAATTTTCTTTCTTGGAAAACTTTGAAATTTGGTTTGATCTTTTGTTACTAGAAATCATGAAAAAATCCAATGTAATGAAACTATTCATTTTATCTTTAAATCCTTTAAAATTTCAATTTTAATTTTCTGACCAACTAATTCATCGCGAAAACGACTACCGAATTTTAGATGAAACGACTTGATCAAATTGATTGAAAAGATCGATTTAAAGATAAAACCAAGTTTTCAATGACTTGTGAAATAGACTTTTGGTTAGGATTTTTATTTCTTTGAAAACTTAGAAAAATGGTTTTAGCATTGAATCCAAATTTTTAATTTTCAGACCAATTCGTCTGGAAAAACGATTATTGAATTTTGAATGAAACGACTTGATCAAATTGATTGAAAATTTGGATTTAAAGATGAAAGTTTTAAAAAACCTCTGTGAAATAGAATTTTGGATACGATTTTTCCTTCATTCGATTTTTGAATGATTTTAAATACAGAATGTCCATGGTTTGAGTATTGTGTACCAAGAGAAAAAAGTTTTATGCGATTCAAGAGTTCTAGAAAGACTTTTCTTGGTTTTCAAACCCCCCAAATCAGTTGTCTTTTAAGTAAAATTTTGCCGAAAAGTGCAACTTTAGGAATTATTCTGCATTTCTTATGTGCCTTTACTGCATTTCTATACATTTTTAAAACAAATTATTGTTTTGTAACGAAATTCTAGTCCAAATTTTACAGACAACGATTTGCGTTTCATTAAGAAACTGTATTAAAAAACAAATGAAAGAATGTATTCAGAATATTCCTTCTTAATTAATTAACAATTGTGTTTGTTTAGCCGGACTCATTGAATTGGGACACATATCATCGCGTGAACATGGAGCAAATCTACTGTTACTGCGGCCAAGGCGGTAACTGGGACATGCAGATGTTACAGTGTTGCCGTTGCCGGCAATGGTTCCACGAGAAATGTCTCGCTTGCCTTCACTTCCCCGTCTACGCCGCCGACCGCTTCTACGTGTTCGCATGCATGAACTGCAACGGCGGCAAAGAATTCGCGCGCCGGCTCGAGATCACCTGGGTCGAATTGGTCCACCTGATGCTCTTCAATCTCACCGTGTACAACAACAAGAAATATTTTGATCTTGACACTGTTATCCTACCGTATGTCGACGATAATTGGCATGCGCTGCAACTACCTCCAAAGATTTCGAACGTAAGTAAACCAAGCAGGCGGGAACAAATCCTCCTAGCGCTCACAAAAAACCGCAATCGGTTTAAATGCGGCCGGGAAATAAAGAAAGCCGCGACGATCTGGGGCCTGCGGGTGCGTCTGCCGCCGCCGGCGCCTACGATACAACTACCCGTCGGACCCGCCCTCAACGAAGACGACCTGAAGCAGCGTTGGACCGGAAACCATCAACTGCAGTTCATCGCCGTGCCGCATGCGGACGTGCCGCTGACACGTGTCGCCCCCGATATTATGATGGGGTTGTCGTATCAGGACGAGCAGGCGCCCTTTGAAACGGAGTCGCCTTGCGCGACGGACGACTACGAAGACAAGTTTCCGCAATTCGCGGGCGCTGTCAAGAAGAGCGCGAGTTTTCTCAAGAGTGCCCTCAAGCACAAGAAGCGCCTCCTGTCGTTAACCACCCGCAATCACAAGATCCTGCGGCGGCAGAAGCGCAAGACGACGAAAGATCAGCCGCGCCGCATGACGCGCCTCAGTCTGGATAGCTCCACCAAGGTCAAGAAGAAGGTGCCGCTGACGCCGCCGACTTCGGTGTCGGCGCCGCCGACGCCCCCCAACTCGGGGTCGAGCTCCAATGTGCATTCCGAACTCTCCATGGACTACAATAATGATAGCAATTCGTTCGATTTGAGCCTAAAGCAGCTCAACTTGAAGAAGGAGAAGCGCCATCTGGAGGAAGCGCACACTCCGTGTGACACCTCTGGCGACGAGACTAGCTCGAAATCCACCCTGGATCTTATCATCCCGCCGCCGAAAGACTTTGAGGGCAAGAACAACCCGTTTCGGGCGTTTCCGCGCGTCGAAGACAGGAAGCGACGGAAAGACTCAATCACACTGCCATTGCCATTAACCGCCGTCATTCCGGGCAAGCCTGTCGCGCGCCCCCTCAAGCGACAACTCAGCGAGAAGGATATTTGCATCGGGCCCAACGGGGAGGTGAAGCGACGTCGGCTGCGGCGTAGCCGTAATGGTTGCAACTACACCACGGAGACGGCTAGTAAAAGCGCGGGCGTCGTCCCCGCCAGTCCCAATTCCGATTGGAATCAGTCGCTGGAATCGAATAATCTCATCTCGGATTGTGTTGACTATGCGCTTAATGGGCGGAGGCTGCGGCAACGCGCTGACAAGCAGGACAAGGAGAAGAAGCCGCCGACGCCGAAGGCTAGTCCTGTTAAGACTGAACCGGATATTTCGATGGACGACTTGAAGAGCTCCGTGCATAGCTATTTCGGGGCTGCTACACGCATACAGGACGGCGAGCGGTTTACTGTCAGGGCGAAGCGCTTTGGGCCCACGGGGAAGTTGGAGTACTTGATGGAGTGGGAGGGGGTTAA
>JARJDT010016875.1:0-11068 GCA_030264655.1 Leptusa sp. GC000079
AGAACTATAAAAAGATATCAAGAAATATAAAAAAGGATATCAAAAAATATAAAAAGATATCAAGAAATATAAAAAGATATCAAAGAAATATAAAAAAGGATATCAAAAAATATAAAAGGATATCAAGAAATATAAAAAGATATCAAAAAATATCAAAGGATATATCAATTCAAGACAAGAATTCTGCTCTTATGAAACTCTAAGTCACCGAGGTTCCAAATTTGAATGGGAGTAAATTCCCCCCAAAGCCAAAACCTATATGTATAATGGCTCAATCACTGTTATTACCCGCTCTTAACTTGAGTAACTTGAGGTAATGCAACTGTTACCTCTTAACTTATAAGAATTGTGATATTTATTGGCGCAGATAAATATGTCATGTGTCAAGTGTGTAATCACAGACAATATAACTTACTTCGTTTTACGTATGCTCTCAAGTCTCTTGTTCGCGAACAAAAATCGTCTTGAGCTATAGGCATAAGTTGTTAATTATAATGGCGCGCAAACTAATATGGTAGATAAGGTGGTAATCTGCAAAAAGCGCGCGTCAAAGTCAAGTGCGCATCAGTGACTTAAGTGAGTATAAACCGTGCAACAAGTACAACATTCCTACTATAATTACGTGATGAATGTTCGTACAAAAGCCGAGACACTCGGTATGTTTAATCCTAGCGATTTTACATTTTTCTATGCTCGTGCAAACGTTGATTTATATACGTTGCAACAAGAACGCAGAGCGGCGAAAAAATCGCGTCGGTAAAGTAGAACTCTTGGCGTTCCGGAGACCAAAGTGGATGATTTACATGTGGAATACTCGTAATCTGAAGTGAGTAAAATGCATAAGTAATCGGGTAATAATTCATTGGGCGCCTGGATGGTCTGTCGGCCGGTCATCCGGTAGCTCAACGAAGATTAACTAGTTGCATTAGGAGGAAAATTCAACAGTTGAAAACAATGTGTGCATTTCTTCACTTTCCACCACACTCACATATTCATCACATTGTGCATCAGCAGTTTGCAAATTTCTGGTGCGAAAAGCTCGCGATGCAAATTTACCACGCTGAAGACGCAAGCACCATGGGGTCACTAATAGTTATTGCCGCATTGCATATTCATAGTCTTCGTGCTCGTCGTCGTCGTCGCACATGACTAGTAATTAGAATTATTTGCACATGCATGGCCAATAAATTGATTATCTATAGCGCTCTCTAAGTTGTACGTTTTTCTTTTGCACTAAAAATTCATAAGGCAATAAACTATACACCAACAACGACCAGGTTGACTCGGCGCAAATATTTTTGATATATTGGCACGCAAACAGCTAAGCTGATATTTTTAGTTACAAAGTGTCTCGCAATTTTGCTTATAGCAAGCAAGTTTTGACGTTAAATAAATAAGTCAATTGCGCATTGCCGCGCGCGCGAACTTCTGGTTCTAGCGCTATAGCGTGCGCACGGATTTTTGTGTCTAGTAGCTCTCTTGCGCTAGTGATTAATAGCACGACTTTCGATCGCAATAAGTATGCAAATCCGTATTTTATGACATCTCAATAATATAATGCTTGTAAGCATGGGATTTATTTCTTTCAACACATTTTTTTGCAACAATTTTCACTTAAACGACTTCGATTGCGATAGGGGGTCGCGACCCATGCATGCCAGCGGCGAAGAACTTGACTTGACGAAACTGACGAAACGCAAACATCGACAGCTATCACTCTCACGACTGCCACGACTTTTTGCTATCCGCATGGATCATCCATAACTCGCTATAATATTGAACATGTATACGCAGTTTTCAATTCGTGATGAGTGCGCTTTATAACATCTTATTTTTCTAACGTTCGTTCGATGACTATGAGAAGACTTGCGCAAGTTTGACCCCCCGAAGCGCCTGCGCGACTGCCTCAGCGCACATTTCATCCACAATGTAATTGAACAATCAATTTACGTTTTTCTTATATGTTTAGAATTATTATTAGAAAAAAAAAACGAGCGCTTGCTTGAGTTTTATCCACATCGTGTATCTTCGTTTCTCCATACTTTGTAAAAGATAAATGTCTTAAATAAACACAAAATAATGATATGTTTTATTAAGTCGAACATTAGACTGAGGATAATCTTTTAATAATCAAATCATTCTTGAGGCGCATTTAAATGAACTGACTTAACTCTTGCATGGGTTAAGTTTGCAAATTGATAAGTTGCAACGTGCTATTGACCTGTACGAAAATTTCGTTGCAACGGCGATTAATGTCGCCGATGTGAAGAGGCAGATGAACTTAAAAGCTCACACGATGCCAGAATGTGTTCGGATATTAAACACGAATTTTACGTCCTGTCGTCGATTTGCGCGCTCGACAACGCTCTTATTCGTGATACCGTTAGCTTATTCATAATATGCGCGGTTCGAGATGTGAAATAAAAATCCGAAATCCCAACGTCTCTTCACACACATTTAAGCATACCGCATTTTATTCGTTAGTTTACTTCCTCTTCAAGCATAAAATCGAACGTTGAACGATGAAGAAACCGGAGCGAGCTATAAAATTGGGCGCAAGATAAAAGTTGAAATTTTGGAAACAAATTGTTTGTATGAGTTCGAGTCAATTGCCTCGTGCAATTGACTCGCTTCAGTTATTGTATTTTTGTATGAATTTAATGTTTTCAGAAGGCAACGCCGACGAGATTATAACAAATATTAACAAATGAAAACATACATGAAGCGCACAACAACGCGCACGATAACATTCAAAGTTCACTCACATCTCGTATTCGATATTCTTTCATAGGCCTATACAATGTGTTTGACGCGTGAAAAAGTTGAAAATTAATAAACTAATAAATTGGTGGCCAGCTGTCCTCATTGGGCCACTTTTACTTTCAATGAACAAGTGCAAGTAAAGTATTGTCGCCCCAAAAACTACCAATAAGTAACTCCATCTATACTGAATTATATGGTAACAATGAGTAACAAAAGTAGCTCCATCTATTTGCAATTTTCTAAAGCTTGCAAAATCGTATAAACATAACCAAACAAGTTGGCGTGTATGATGACTGGCTTGGTTGGAATAAACTTTTTGAAAAATGCGTTAAATTTTTGGTCCGTTCGCTGTCGTTGTCGTTTCACCTGCTCACGCTGTTCGAAAAGTTAAGCAGCGAACGCAGCTAAGGTTAAGCACATGCCGCATCAACTTTAAGCGTCTTTAAGAGAGAATTATGCATATAGGAAGGCCCCCTGCCAGCTTTACATGTGTTCGACTCGAATATGTTTGTTCGGCATGTAAGTACCTACCGATTTTCAAGTATACTCATAGAGAAGAAGCAAAAGAAGAGCGAAAAATCCACACAACACCCTCTTGGGCACAACTAGCGCGCGCAATGAAACAAATAGAAATGAAGCATAGCGAGTGCTAAGTGGCAAACATTGTAAACATGTTTGAGAGTGTTTCGAGTGTTTGTTAAATGCTACAACAAGCCGCCCGATTCGGTTGTCATCGACACATTCACCAATCCACGCTATCTAATAGAGTTATTTTTATGTGGAAACGTTAAAGAGTTGAAGCGTTTTATCGACTTGTTGCTTCCTGGATAAAATAAAATCTCACGCATGCATGGAAATATCTCAATGTTCTTGGCTAATAAAAATAAAAATTAGAAAATGGAACAACCGAACGGGTTAGATGATAGCACTCGACCGCATGTAGGCGGCAAGTCGACTTGCACTCGATAAAAACTTTTTTCAAAACTATTTCAAAAATATGCTCTGCAATGAAACTAGGAGCTCACAAGTTGCTATAATGTGATGAGAAAAAATAAATGGTGAAACTATCTATACTTCTTCTATAAGCCCATATAAAATGGCTATGGTGTAGGTATAAGGTGTGTGTAGTAGACTGGAAACAATAATAAGTGTATACGCGAAGCACAGCGAGCAATAGCGTAGCAGCAACATGTAAACGCATTATAAATATTAACAAAGTCGTTGCGAGACAACTGCCATAAATACTATACTCGTTCACTATCGAACACCACTATTCTGATTTCGTTCGCTTTGTGTGTTGTTTCGCATTTTGCGCAATTGAAAATGGCTGTTCGCTATACGCGCCGCACAAAACTATCAAAAGACAAACATTTTATTGGCTGAATCCTATTTGGCAATAGACCTTCAGCCATTTGCTGAAGAAATAATTGTGGGAATTTGCAACGTTTTCAAATTTCAAATCAGATATTAAAATTAACAATGAAAATTCAATGAGCGTCATAAAGCTATGTTGCTGCCTGCGTAGAGTTATTACCTTCATAACTATTGCTAATGGCTAATGCGGTTCTTGAGCTTTGAGTTTTTGTCGGAAAAGACGCGCGCGTCTCAAGTTGCGATGATGAGAAAGTCAGTGTTGAATTTTAATCGATCGGGTGCGATAAAACCAACTTTGCGCAACTATTACATCTCGTGCAGAGACATTAAAAACAGAGATAAAATGCGTCCTCGTCGTCGTCGGTACCATATCGGTATCGGTTTGTCAAAGGCTCGAGAGTTGATGCGTGCAATGTCCAAACATAGCGCCTTGCAGACGTGCAACTTCAACTACACCAAGTGTCGCCATTTTGAGTTCAAGCCTTAACGCACATTATTAGGGTTTAGGGCATTGTTTACTGTTAAATGATATTCGAGGCAGTGTGATGATAATCAGAGAAGTGTAATTGTAGAGGAAAATAAAGAATTAAGTTCGGTTGGAAGCAGACTTGGGAAATCAAGCGCCGGATCACACTGCGTCTGCGATCAACATAGCGCGATAAGCGCCTTAAACTGTTCCACTTTTCGTATATCGCTGCCTCGAAGATAGACGCAGCGCATTCATGCACATTGTGTGTGTGTAATTAAATTATTACATGTTGCGTTTCTAATGACATTTAATTGTAGCGTTTGCTCGTGTTTATCTCGACTAATCGTAACAAAATTAACGCACTGCAACTACAACTTATTGCGCGTTTTTATTACTTGTTACAACCAAACTCTCAACAAACACCCAAGAAGTCAAATCGATTTGAGTGAAAAGTTTATTTATCTGCAACCAAAGTTGCATTGCGAGTTATAATAACATGTACCCCTGTCTAACAGATGTCGCTACATATTTATTACTGATAATTTATACTTTTCCAATTTCAAGATAAGATTATTTTTTCTCTTAAATAGATATTGAAGATATAATAGTATGTTGTGCCTACAAATAGAAATTTCTAAAAATGTGCGATAAAAATCACTTGCTCGTCATCCGCGAAAGAATGCAACTACTTAGCATTTTCCCGTTGTATGATGAGGGCAAATTGCAACAAACAAGGCAAACAGGAATGATTACACGCTTGCAGGCATCCGCAACGTGCAATTAAAAAGCGCATCGCATTAAGAAGTAATAAAATTATCCCAAACATAAGTAAGCGCGCAAACGTCAAGTGCAAAATGATGAATGAACGCATCTCTTATTTGTCTCTAGCGTTTCAAACTTGAGTAGAAAATAAACATGTGAAATGTGAAGAGCGTTGCCAGATGATAGGTAGTGACATTCGCCGCGGACCCTGTAATTAACGATCTTAAAGTCACATTTTTCAAAAGCTCCCAAGATAGGAAGCTACAATATTTCACGTAATAAATTTCTGGGAGTGTCAAACGTTGCACCGTTTTTATTTATGAAGCTCTTTGACTACCACTCTGCACATATACAAAGTGACTCGGAAAATCCACTTCTAAATTTAGAGCCATAGAGCGTCGCGTCAGTTCATGCGCTTAGTAACTGATTCATGAAGCCAACATAATATTTATAATAAACAAATTGTTAGATATTTATTTATTTATGCGGTTTAATTGAAAACGTGCATAGTGAGACGTAGCCGCCACGTTCGTCTGCCGACGAGGGCGAGCAACGAGAGAATCGTTCCTGACGTTTGACCTCTCCGGGATATTCTGTATCGCGGGCAGACAGAGATCCGAATGACCTGTGAACGCCACATCAATGTATAATCAACAAGCAATAGATAGCTTTCGCCTATCAGCGACATTTCATTCGCTTCGGATTGAATTCCAGTGCACTTTTTACATAATAATTGTTGAGCTGACTGTGCGCGATGCGAGTTATACAATTTCGCTGGAAAACAACAGCCGTCCACAGAGGAGACACACAAACATATTTTGCACCAGCAAATTTGCTGTGTGTTTTGCGTGCAATGCCGGCAATAATATTGATTTAATCGCGCACGGTGCGAACAACCCAGCGAAAACATGTACGATTCCGGGCACTAATTTAGCGCGAGTATAAAAAGTGGTGCGGACCGAGAGGGCGCTGCAAGCGTGTGTGGGTGATAGTCCTAGATAGAGTCCTTACCCAATGCATCCCGGGCGTGCGAGAAGCGGCTTCCTCGAACACTCCCATCTGCAGGAACGGTGCAGCCAGGCCCGGATCCTGATGCCGCAGCACCAACTTCACCGCCGCTCAAGGACCTCGCCGATTGCAAGCGACGCACTTTCGACACTAGTTTCGCACCACTAGGACGAAATCACAGCGTGTCATTAGTTTCGCACACTATAGAGAGAGAGATAATCCTCGGTCCTTAATGCTCGTTCGCTTCAAGGAGTTTGGGCACTGCACTGTTGGTCTCGGCTCACTTTCAGCGAGGATCAAAAAGTCCTGGCCGCCGCGCTGATAGTACCCGTTGTACCCGTTCGAATTGCGTGTGCGTCGTGCACCACATTGAAGCTACCCGTCGACGACGACCGCGCACCGCAACCGTCTGTATAAGGCTGGCGCATGTTTGCAAGCAGTTGCAACTCCTCCTTCGGCTGCTGCCCGATATAGCGCGCTGCCAGAAGGTAGGGGAGCGAACAGCGTGTGGGAGGGCTTCACAACGCGAACGGCTTACTCATACGCGATTATCAACGTAGGTGACGAGGCGAATACGGCGGATTGTTGTTTGGCCTTGTGTGCTTGGTCGCGGCGCACGGACACGACTTTTGTCGGCTTCAACGCACTCGGGCACCAGGCTTGGTGACAATGGACACATGGTGTTGCTGCTTTCGCATCGAAAACAATACACTTCTTGCTTCCTACCTTGGCTTCCTACCAGGTCTCTTGGCTTGGGGATGAAGGTAGACTGGTTGAGGTCGCACCATCTCTACCAGTGGTACCCCCTGCGGTGCACCGCGCACAATACCGGAACACGACAATACCTATAAACCTCTAAGTTTTGAATTGTATGACTGTTGTGTGTTACATTGTGTAATATTTCCTATTGCAATTGTTCATTATTCAAACAGTTTCCGCTGGTAAACAGGGTAAACTTAGAACCCTCTTGAGCTATAAGGTGATGAGGCCCAAAATAGTTTATTCAAGAAAAAACCTCAAGAAAACTGAAGGGTGGGGAGTTGAGGTACGGTCAACAAGGTATGTTTCCAAAAGTGACAGGTGTCAACTTTGCTCATCTCATCGACCAAACTGTTTTTTTTTTCTTTATTTTATTTCTTTATTAGAAAGCCAAAGAGCTCGTGCTCTAACAGTCGTCGAAGCTATCTCACTTCACTTCTGTCTTCTCTTGTTAAAAAGTTATTGAAGATGAGTTTGACCCAAGTTGAAGCTTTGGTAAACATAGTAGTATGGCCTACCTGGAACGACAGATGACGCTCGTGCCTCATGTCCTCATGTTATTGTTGGTTTTCGACATGAGCACTTTCGACAATTTTTAACTTGAGCTTATATGATAGAAATTAGATTCAAATTGTCACTTTTCTCTAGTCAAACTGTAATTTCCTGCAGTTATGCAGAAGAAGTAGGTAAAGTCCAGTTGGTTGTTGTGTGCGTTGTTAAATATTTAATGTTTGATGTTTAATGTGCGCAAATAAGCTTACTGCTTTTGTCGGCCGATTCTAATCCTTTCCCGCTCTCTGACCAGTAGCTTAAAATACCATTTGTCCACTCTTCAACTGGTGCAACTCGGTTGTCGCTTTAATGCGACCAATTATGCTCAAATTAGCTGCTAGATTTGTGCGATATCTTAACACTTTGAAACACATTGAAAGCGTTTATGATAAAAGTGTCGAAAGGAAAAGGAAAGCGTGCAAGTTCATTGTTGTTGAAATGATGAATGAGGAATGAAGCGTGCAACCAATGGCCTAATCCCTTCAGCCATCGACAAAGTGTCCAAAGCGAACAATACATTTTTGACCATTTGCTAAACTGACCACTGAACGTTTTGCTTCAATTAAACAACAATTTGTTGTTGACAAATCGACAAGTTAAAAGGTGGCACATTATTGAAAAGCACTTAGGGCAGCAATTAAAGTTGCCGATTAGAAATTGTCGCACCTGCTTGATGCTCTTAACGCACTCTTAACTTGAGATTAAACGCCGAAAAGAAGAGACAGTTACAAATTGCTGGCAAACTGTTAAGTAAAGATTAGTCCATCTTCAACCTTTAAAAAAACAACTCAATACACATCTATAACTATGGTCTAAACATTTAAAAGTCGGAAGTTCTTTGTCGACATTTCAAATGTCTGTTAGGTGAATCGAAGAAATTGACGTGCGATAACAAAGCCAAAGAAATGGTTGCAACGAAACAGCACAAGTGAACGAAATCTCTCGAATTTAAGTTTGAGCATTGGAAACAAGTTGAAACTGCTGCAAGTGCCAACAGCAGTGATTTACGTCCGCTTGTAATCTTTGTATCCAGAGTTGCGCGAGTGATTTACCGGCATTGTTTTTCGTTTCTAAAGCGCGCGCAAACATAAACTCATTCTTGGCTAACGTTTGCTCGAAAATGCAAATGTTAACTTATTTGATTTCTATGAGATATTTTCGAAATAATTGTTAATCGCTGATCGTATTGGCGTGCGATCGTAAAATTATTAGATCAAACAAGTTAAGGGGCATGAAACAACAACGTTAACAAACGTTGTTTGCTGATTTACGGCTATTGAACGCCGTCGGCGCACTTTTTCCACGCAATTCAATTCGCCTGCGTGCAATAAAACCAAAACCGCAGCCGATAAATAAATCATCGTAAACCACTCAACTATAATACAACTTTGTATATTTACTTTCATTAATAATAAGGTGTTAATTGTTTTAAAATGTTAACAATTTAAAATAGTTTAACGATGCAATTGCGTAAGTAACTCCATCTATATTGAATTATATGGCATTAGTATTAATAAGAAACAAAGTAGCTCCACCTATTTGTAACTTTCTATAACTTACAGAATTGTAACCATAACCAAGAAACATTTCACCCGGTACACCTGTAACTGAAACGTAAAAACGTCAAATGGATGGATTCAGGTACAATTTAGATTTAGGGTAGTAGCTAAATTTTTATTTACGACACAATAACTAACATAAGCGTTTTTTCTTATCTGAAGTTGAAATCTCATCTCTTGACTTTTAGATTTTTTTTTAAGACTGAAGGTAAGTTCAATATGGCAGTAAAATCAATAATGCTGTTTTTAACGAGCAGCTTCTTGGTTTATTTATATTAATTTATATGCCGTTTATTGATTGATCAAGATACAGAAAGTGAGATTGTCACTGCGCGGTAATGTGCACAATTTTTCAAGTTCAACGCATAATTACTAAGCGCGACGCCACTCGGGATGAATTCAGTAGTTGGTCGTGAAATAAATGTAGTAGCTGATGAGTGGCGGTCGGCGCACATTCTCGAAAGTTGATCGCTTTGTAAACGTCAAAACCGCATTGCCAGCGATTGAGAAAATGCGGCTTCGAATTACCATCCAGCCATCCTAGTTGAGCGAAAAATCGCACAAAGCACGTGGATAAAAAGCAATTCAAGACAAGCAACAAGAAATTGCTAGTTAGCAAGCAGCCAGAGAGTTAATTTAAAATTTAATAAACTTGCTCATTCATATCTTAAGCAAAAGCAAAAAAAAAAAAAAACACAAGCAATAATTCAAATGTTGTCACTAGTTTTTCCACATTTTCATTTCACATTTATTCATCGCTTGGAAGCAGCGCGAGCACTCGAGTTGAGTGTTAACAGGTAGTTCTTTCTTGTTAGCAGCGTTGCTTTAAAAAGAGTTAACTTATTTATAAGAAGTTAAGTTAAAATAGATCATATTCCCATTAACACATGCAAATGAATGCGTTGCGCTAAGAAGGCGCAATCTATCAAGTGCCCTAGTGAGGAAGAAACGGCGCTTGGCTTGTTCTTCTTTGACCCGTTGTTGCTTTGCTTTGCTTGAGGATTCTTTAAAGTCGATCGTAAATCGCGAACGCTTGTCGGCGGTCGGATGTGAATGATTTACACGGGACCCAAAGCAACGCATCCGCTGTTTTCTAACTAAACTAAACTCACTTTACAAAGACTAAAAGTCTATGAGAACTTTACTCTAAAACTATTTTATTTATTTTTTTAGAGGCAAACTAACTGCTGCAAGTGCTGCAACTTTGTGCCTATAATAATTTAATAATTTGTGCAAATTATAGATTCATAACACCGTTGACTGAAACAGTTTCTAGACTAGTCCAGACTAGACAGAAAACAGTACTTTTGCTTAGCTACAGGACCGTACTTGTCATAATCCAAAAATTCAAAATTCAAATTAAATTTAGATTAAAATTTAAATTACAAAATTGTTTAGTGTAATTAAATCCGGTCCTGTATTTGCAGTTATAATTCTCTTATTTCTTATATATATGCATAGTCTATACTAAAAGCTTAAGGTAAATGTTGCGTTTAGTTGGTCTTATCTGATGCTCGTCATTGCGTTTTGCGTTTGTTTCATCAGTATATCAGATTACCGACATGTATTGCGCGATTGCGATAAAATACAACAACTTGGGGTGAAACCAAAGCAAAACCAACTTCCTATTCCTTCCTGCTTCCGTTCCTCTCTTTCGCTCATTAATTATAGTTTTTGACTTGCACACCAAACGTCTCAAAACCTAAAATGTAAACCTCGAATAAAATTGAAGATTATGAAAGGGATGAAAAGTGAAAACTGTGCATATTTTAAGTGCACTACAGGGAAGGATAACGATCTACTACTTCCACTTGTGATGCTT
>JARJDT010016911.1:0-10894 GCA_030264655.1 Leptusa sp. GC000079
AAAGAATAAGGGAAGGCATTATCACACATCGTGTGCAAGTGCGGAGTTCGAAACTTTCAACTTGAAGCTAATTTGTGCGAGTTTCTATTTCTTAATCTCGTTTTGTTTTGTCAATGAAAAATTTCGTTTCTTGAAATCTTCGAATATTTAATAAAGGCAAAATATGAATTATTGAATTAAAATTATGTACTTAATAAAAATTTAAGAATTAAAATTATGTACATAATGAAAATTCCTGAGTAGCAAAATTTAGTGAAATTAATATATCTATGTAGTGCAAGTTGTTTAGTGTTAAAATCTGAAGCTGAAACTAATGCAAGGGAACATGACAAAGAATAAGGGAAGGCATTATCACACATCGTGTGCAAGTGCGGAGTTCGAAACTTTCAACTTGAAGCTAATTTGTGCAAGTTGTTATTTCTTATTCTCGTTTTGTCAATGAAAAATGTCGTTTCTCGTTCTCTTCGAATATTTAATAAAGACAAAATATGAATTATTGAATTAAAATTATGTACTTAATAGAAATTCAAGAATTAAAATTATCTACATAATAACAATTCCTATTTATTGAAATTGATCTAACTATAAGTATGTATAAGTGCAAATTGTTTAGTGATAAAATGTTAACAAACCAAATATACCTTTACTTTTTTGCCGCGTTTTGCGGCGATAGCCCTTGATTTCCTCCGTATTCTATCCAGTGATAACACGTCCAAGAAACACCTTCACTAATTAACTTAAATAATTCGCACAAATCAACTTGAATTAATGAAACTTGTGCGGTTTTTGATTATAACTTGTTGATTTTAGCGTAGTTAATTTGATTATTTATAACATTTACGTGTAATAATAATAGTAAGTAAGAGGACGTCGTGTTTGGGACGTTGCACGCGCGCGGGTTGCTATCCTATAGGAATGGAATGCAGCGTGGTGTGATGTGCGCTTAGAGGCGTCGCGACGAGCCGACTGGATGATTTTCCCGACGAATTTCCAGCGCGCCGCCGTTTGCTGCCCCACCGGCGTCCCGATCCCGAACGGCGACGTCCTGTGGGGTAGTCGTAGGTATACGCTTGGTCGACATTTTTCTTATTTTCTCATTTTCTTCGCGTTCTTTCTTTCGCATTGCGCGCCATTAATATTACTCGACTGGACTCGAGTCCTGACTATTTGTAATGCTATGTATTATCGTCGATTCGAAGGATGTTGATGTGGGAAACATAAAGGAAAGCGCTTTTCATTGTTTCTTTTAAGAATTTTTCTATATTGTTTCAACTCATGCTTTTTACAAATAAAACAGTTTTAACAAATAAATAACGTTCTTGCGACTTTTTTTTTGTTCAACAATTAACATAAGTACTCAATAAAATTCGTTGGTTTTGATGATGGTTTGATGATGAATGCACACATTTTTTTTCAAATTCAATCGAACGATCCGTTTTAATATTAGATAATAACAAATTGCATTCACGCGCAAACTTTGATTTCGTTAAATTGGTTTAGGTTTTTGTTAGAATTTGGCTTAACGATTTTTTAAATCGATTCTCATTGGCTTATCGATAAAAAATTGATTGCTAAAAATCGCCAAGTCCAACTCTAGTTGTCGGCTGGGTTGAAATTAGGGATGCCGATTATTAAAACAATAATCGATTATTTAAATAGTCGAGGCATCCCTAGTTGAAATGCGCATGCGCCAACCCCCAGCGACCATTTTTCAAGTCTGATGAGCGATGATTTTAGGTTAAGTTAAGCACTTGTCCTTTGAAATCAATTCTTGAATTGTTTGTTCGTTCGTTACTTAATAACAAGTAAGTATAATCATTATGTGCAATATTTATATATATTCTTCATCTCTCTAATATATGTATATATAATTTCATTTGTTCTTTATGTATATAATAATTAGGTAATAATCTTAGAATGAGTCAATGGAGTTTTGATTTGTTTCGCTAAAAATGTAAAGATTTTTCGAATGAAAAGCAATTTTGATTGTGTGTGTGTTTTATGAAAGATTTATGATGAAGGTGACAAGTTTTTTTTTTTATTTAAGGCAAATATTACCAGCGCGCACGCATAAAATTATGTACAATATTTAAAATTTTAATCAGTAATAGATGCGAATAGAAAAGACGTTAAGATTTATAAAATCAGACAATTGCATTTATCATAATGTAATACTAGAATAAAAATGTACTTAATTTTTATCGTTGATAAGTACAAATATTGCTTTTCTTGTTGCAGTTGCTTGCACATTAGAAATTCGTGAGGAACTTAGCAAATAGGCGGTGTGCATCATACAATTTAAATTTAGACGAAGCGTTTCAATCATAATCGCTATAATTCAATTAGGTTAGTTACTTAATGGGTGTGTGTTGTTAACTTTGTTTCATTTTGTATAGCACAGATTCAAGGCATTTGAAGTGTTTTCTTTAGTTCATCATTATCTTAGTATAATACACGTTTTAACTATGCATTCTCTTCGCAGCTAGAATGTTGGTTGTGACTTTATCAAAGAGCGGCTGTTTATAAAATCGTTCACAAAGCGCACGGCACGACACGCATTCGAAGCTCAATAGAAGCTTATACAAAACTATTTTTACAAACAGCCAACTTCCTATTCTAAATGTTTGTTTAATATTTACAATTCCCTATCGTCAGTAGTTTAGTTTTGGTAGTTAGTTACAAATTATAGCCCTAGAATGATGGAATGAAGCTACTCCTATAGAAAAACGAAAATCATTCGAATCGCATCAATCAAGAAAATTTGATTAATTGGCAGGCATATTATAGAAATATTCAAGAGATTTTCAGTGCTAAAACCTATCCGTAAAGAACTAGATGAGTCCAATTCCAAAGCGCTAATTGAATCACTAATCCCCTAATTGATAAAAATGCAGCTAAAGTAGCCTTCAGACTATGTGATTTTGCGTTATGGTTTTATTCGAGATTTCATCAATGCACAAAATGATTTGTGTTTAGTTTTAGAGAAATTGCTGCCATCTGTTATTTTAAACAAGCTTACCATACATAAGTAGCCTAGCTACAAACCAAAATGCAGTATTCGGTTACCCTGGATTAAAAATTAAATTTGATGGCAGATGGCGAAAAGAAAACGCCTCTAAATAGTAACAGCTATAAAATCAATACGTCGGTAAAGAAGCGAGTGGCATTATCAACATTGATGAAATCCCTATAAAAATCACTGAGAAAATCACATATGCTGAAGTCTACTTAATACTAAAGAAAGTCGCCGCTGGCATTGCTCGAATTAGGCCTAATCGTGGCGGACGGTGTTGGCGGTTGTTGCTGTTGCGACGAACTGCCCGGACTACCACTGGACTGCTCCTCACGGTCCTTCGCGTCGACCGGCGACGACGTCGCCGACGAACTGTCCGGACTCTGCACTTTGCCCGGAATCTGCGGCGCGGCCCCCTTGCGCATCTTCGACTTGCGCTTCTTCAAGATGAGCGATCCGAGCCCGTTGCCGTCCGATTTGAGCGTCGCTATGAGATCAGTGGGTCGCTCCACGGACGCCGGCGGCGGCGACTCTCGATTGGAAGACGACTGCTGCTGCTGTTGCTGCATCTGCGTTTGAGTCTGGTTCTGCTGGTTATCGAGCTTCGCCACGAGGTCCGTGAGTAGTTCCTCCATGCGTTGCATCTTCTGCTTCAATCCTTGGATCTCCAACTTGACGTCGACCTTGAAATCAAGGAGGTTCGTCAAGAGCTCCTTGTATTCAGCAGGCGCCTCTGTTTGCTGGTACAGCTGAATGGAACTCGGGTCACGTAGACCGCAGTCGTAGCTCTGCATCTTCCTCAAGTGTAGCGACTTCTTGGGCGTCTCATATTCGACGATTTCCTCGATGGTGTCCTGCCTGGTGACAGTCGTCGGTGATTGGCTGACTTTCTGCAACTTGGGGAACACCTTATTGCCGCTACCCGCCTGCGGGCCGGATGAGCTGCTGCTGGAGGAACTCGGCCGCTCTTTGACTGGTTCCTTGGCGCTCAGGCTGCGTTGGAAGGCCGTTTGCGGTTGTTGTTGGGCCGCTTCACTGCTCGAGTCCAGGCTGGAGGAACCAAGTAAGCGACCCCATTTCGATGCGCGTGGAGGAGCCGCGCTCGGCCGCGTCACTTTCGTCGTCACCGCATTGTTGTCGTCTTTTTCGGCCACCGAGGACAACTTGGTGGTGGAGACAACACGCACGAGCGATTTGCTTTCGTCGCTCTGGTCACCCTTCTCCACATCGCTGGATGGTTGCGTGGGCGGCGTATGCGCGGTGCGATCCCGCCGAAACTTGGAGAAGATCTTGCGCACTAGGTGGTCTTGGTTCTGGTCCAGTTGCGGCTCGTTTTTTCGTCGCTCGGCCAACTCCTTTTCGCGGCGCACATCGGCGACTTTCCGGAATATTAGCCGATGCCGCAGATTGTAGGTGAGGATCAGATTGCGTGCGAAACTGTTGGCGAACGCTTGATAAAAGTCGAGCACTTCGAGCAACTTGTCGCGTTTGATCGTGTGCAGGTCGCAGTAAGTGAGCGCGCGCACGTTCGCCGCTGATTGTCCGACTGCGTTGTCCTTCCAGAAAGAGTCGCCGAATACGTCGCCTTTGCCCAAGATGGCGACGACTTCGTCGTCCTGTATCACTTCGAGGGAGCCGGTGACGATGAAGCACAAGGAGTCTATTGACTCGCCTGTGTGGTAGAGCAAGTCGCCGGGGGCGGAATGCGACATGGTGAAGTGCATTGCGAGCGCGCGCAGGCAACCATCCGACGCTAACCGGAAGGCGGGGTGTTCGTTGAAGACTTTCCGGTTGAGGTGCACGCAAATGTCAGCTTTCATGTCTTTCGGGCAGAAATTCAACACCTGGACAAAGACATATTATAGTGACATGGTTAACATGGTTGAGATGGTGAGGATTGTTGTACTTTATCTTGGTCGAGTCCTTTCGTCATGGCCCATGTCGAAACGACATAGTCCATGACGCGCTCGGAGAGAGCTTTTGGAACTTCGTGAAGTTTCATGAATTCACGCACGTTGTTCAACATATCGTGATATTTCGCTGTTGCGCTCGTCATTTGTTGAATTATCGTTGTCACGTGACCGAAAATGGTTGCGTAGAGCAAAGCTACCAACAGAATAGATCAGTTAAAATTGCATACTCATAATAGACTTAAATGAAATAAAACACGCAAATAATGAATGAATAGAATAAAAGAATACTAGAATACTGGAATAGCATATATTCTGCAACGAGTTATGGAATGGAATATATTCCAAATTCGCCTTTTCTTCACTTGTAAAGAATAAATTACCTTTAATCTTCACTAATATTGGAATTATGTGAAATTGTGTGATAATATTAATATTCAAGGATGGACATGGAAAGGAAAATAAAACAATGAAAAAAATACAATTGAAGAGAAAACATTGTTACGAAAGAGAAAAGTATAAATATTCTCTAACAAGTTATAGAATGGGGAATATTCGGAACGAGTAGTATGCATATATTCTGCAACGAGTAATGGAATGGGATATATTCCAATTCGTCGTTTCTTCACTAGTGAAAAATAAAGGTCTTTTAAGGTTTGAATTGTGTTACATGGAGTAACTGTGAGAATACGGAAAAAAATACAACTGAAGAGAAAACATAATAATGCAAGTAAGAATAGAATAAGTATTCTCCAACAAGTTATAGAATGGAGTATATTCCAAAGCAATAAAACTAGTGAATTCAACGTTTGAAAGAATGTTATTCAAGGATGGTCGTCGAAAAAATATAAAAATACACAATAAATAAAATGTTAGAAATGTAGCACTTCCGGCAAATGAAAAGTGTGCCAACCTGCAATGATCATCATACAAATAGTGAAGATCCGTTCGTTGTCCGTCTCCGCAGCCACATTGCCGAAACCCACGGAAGTCATGCATGTCATAGTGAAATAGAGTGCCGTGACATACATCGTCTTCCGCGATGGGCCGTTGATCAGTTCCGGCGTGCTGGAGTCGTTGGGCCACACGTACGAGTACGGCGTCTGCGTTATATTCGCCAACTTCCACAGCCAGCTATATTGCACGCCGTTATCGGCATCTGACCTTCCGATCGAATACCATATGCACGCCAGCCAATGCGCGACGAGCATGTAGAAGCACAGCAGGAGGATCAGCATTGCCGCGCCGTATTCGAGATAGCGGTCGAGCTTCCGGACGACGCGGCCGAGCCGCAACAGCCGCACTACTTTAAGGGCACTGAACAAGCTTCCGATGCCCTGCAAACCACACACACACACACAAGCATTAGTCAAGGACGAAAGGTGCTGGTGCGCGCCCTTCACTCACATCTTCGTCATGGTCAAAGGCATTGAAAACGTCGTAGGGCAAACAGCTCAACAAGTCGATGATGAACCAACTGCGTAGGTAGTTCATGCGAATTACTTTCGGATCGGAGACGACTTCGCCGCCCGGACCGACGAAAGTCGTATGGAAATTCAGTACAATGTCGATGAAGAAGATGACGTCGACGATGGAGTCGACGACGAGGAGCGACACGTCTTCGGAGGTCTTGTTCTTGAAGGCGACGTTGTAGGGCACCATGATGGCCGTGTAGAAGGTGAGACACAGGATGATCCAGTCCCAGATGGCCTTGAAGGCGCAGTAGTGCAGCAGGATGTGAGGTGGGGTCTTTGGTGCTTCTTGCCGGTATTGCGGCATTATATCCGCGCTCAGGCTCATCATCTAAACACACGCCAAAAGTTAACCACACCAAAAGAAGATAAAAATGACGATTTTTAATCGATTTAAGGCCCAAAATAATCGATACAATTTTGATGTTAGGTTCAAGACCAAAAATCAAAAGTCCCTAAAATTATGGATTTATTCAATAATCGATTATTAGTTCGGAATCATTACCACAAATTTAGAAGAGAAAATTCTAAGATTCGTGACGTGAGTAATTGTTAATCTTGTTAATCTATTATAAATTCAAAATAATCGATTTAAGTCAAAAACAGGCCCAAAATAATCGATTAATCAATATTCATTGAATGTTAGGTTGTTCTAGACCAAAAATCAAAAGTCCCTAAAATAATCGATTGTTTGTTCGGAATCGATTAATAATTGGCATTTCGACGAAAATTTAAGGAAAAATATTGGTTAAGGGAATCAAGACATTTCTACCTGTAAATAAAGGTCAAACATTTAATTACTTAGGCAAAGAATTGCAAAGTTTCGTGGCGTGAGTGAAGAGTTGAGCCTTGAGTGGCCCGATAATTGCCGAGTGGGGGGCGTTGGAAGCCCATTAAGTTCGCATCACTTTTAAACGACGCAGATTAAACTGCACTTGGGTTCTTGGGTAGATGGATATAAAAGAGATAGGAAATGACAGTACAGGGTGTTTGGGGTTGCCTACCTGTGCAAGGTGCGACTGTTTGGTAGTGTCCTTCAAGTTGGGCAGATGCGAGACGAGCACCGAGCGACTCCTCGTCACCGAGCGCGCCAGCTTGGCAAACTTCGAAAGGCCTAAAGTACATTTTGCAATCAAATATTTGCCAATTTGAGCGCGCTAGCCGCCGCCGCGCATACCTCCTTTGGTATCGTCCGTTTCTATCGGCTGTTTCAATGCGGTGATGTCCCTGAACGTCAGCAGAAAGAGTACGACCAGATCGCGTTCGTTCTTGATCGGCGAGATTTGCAAGAGGAGCCATAGTGGTGTTTCTAGAATGATTGCCACACCAAAACAATACTCACAGCGTGTTTTCAAAAGGGGTCAAAAATCGAGCGCTATCGCAAATTAGCCACTACTCATTTTGTATACTTGTATAAAAGTCAAACAACTGATTTATAGGCGTTACTTAATCAAAATTATGTTTGCTATACCTACGTATCAATGTTTATGAAACGAAATAAAACGACAAACTAAAAAGTTGAAAGATTTAAGGGCGCTAAAAAACTAACATCAAACAACATGCTCTATACACGCAGTCCACTATGCAGCCCTGAAACATGGAAAAGCGTGAAGATGAAAGTCGCAAAGATGAAAGGTCAGAAAGTGCGCATCGCAAATTGGCAAATCACATAAAGGAAATGTGCAAATATGAAAGGATATAGTATAAGCGAAAGCTTTTAGTGCACGCGCCCAAATCATCGCGGACTTGATTTTGCACGAATTGCGCAAAAAGCGCGCACGAAAGAAAAACAAGTCCGCATTCGGGTCAGATATTAATTTTTCATTCGCACACGTCGAGTGAACGAACTGCACGTCGTTGTACTGAAATGAACTCGAAAAGTGGCTGCCTGAAAATTTCAATTGGAATATAAAACTTTCAAGAGTGCATCAGTCTACTAGTTAGTAACACTACGTATAGGTATATGGCACGCAAGCACAATCTCGTTTATATTTACAAAAGAAAACTGACCAATCGTTGGTATGCTTGGACGAAAAATAACGAGTCGCAATGAGCAGGAAATTTGTACAAAGAGAATCAACTGTTTACTTGGAACAATATATATATAGTATAGAAAGAGACAGAGAGTAAAAGAGAAAGTTATATACTGCAAATGTTTACAAAATGTTGCAAAGAAACTCATTTATAGTAAATAAAACAATTCAAATTTTCACTTATAGGTTGGAATTGATTGAGGAAAAACCGCTACATACCTTCGGGTGTGCCTGTTTGAACAAACAAAAAGAAATCGAATTTCAGTCGTATTACTTCATCATGATATGTATGAGCTTAGTGGAGATTTTGTTTCTTTGCTTATTTAAAAAAATACTCTCAAATTTTCATTTTCATTAAGTATATTTTGATTTATTTCGATATTTTAAGGTTATAAAATATTAGACGCCATTTTGTTTGTCAGTTTTGTCAAGTACCAAGTCAAGAGTATCAAGTCATATACTAACTAAAGTGCACACAAAAAACATTGCGATTGATATTGTTTCGTTCAACATCGAGCTGTAAACATATAAACACACACATCAAGACATAATAAAAATGTGGTAGTGGTGCATTTGTTGTCGGTGATGGTTTTGCGTTGCAGTTCAAGTGTTGATTTTGTCAAGTTTTCAAGTGTTTCACTAACATAAATCCAATCGTAAAAAGTCAATGCACATCAAACAAACATTTATCATTATCAATAAACTGATATTAAGATTTCATGGATACACAAAAACGAAACATGCATGCATACAATATGCACGGCGTCCTTGATTGATGCGGTTTGGAGTTGAAATGAATGAATGCGAAAGGTTTGCATTTGCGTTTGCCAACAATTCTCTATCTCTATGTAAAAATACCTAAGAACAATCACTAGTCATCTAATTGTCTAATCATCATTAACTGCAGATCATCTAGATGATTTTAATCGTCTATGTTATTGGTGTTATGCATGTGCAGGCTCTACATACCTTTGTTTTCTATTATTTGATCAAGATTTTATTTGCGAATTGTGTATGTGTGTTTCGAGTTTTGATTTTGTTAGAGGGGGACATGCGATTGAGGTTAGAGGTTTGTGTTTGATGAGTTATATTGGTATTGTCGCCGTAAACGAATCAGACATCGGACAACGAAGAAGGGTTGGCACACGCAGTTTCGGTTGTGGTGTTTGGAGAGTGGTTGGCAATGCACAAAAGTACAACACATCATAGTATAGTTACACACATATTTAGATTATCTTATGTTATAGCCATTTAAGAACTAGCGAGATTCTCTAGGCCTCTGATTGGTCGATTTTAAAGCAATTCCACACGGCACACGATTTCGATTTGGCTTTGGTTATACAGTTTATGTCAAATCTTTTATCAAATTCAGCGGTTACTGAAGCGGTTAATAATTTAAATTTTCGCGCCCAATTTACAGTGCTGCCAACCTGCCACATTTTTCATTCGTGTAAATTTGCTGGAATCTAGTGGTTTTTCTAGTTCTTAAATGAACTACAGAGAGACAAAGAGCAAGGAAAAACTTAAAATCAACTCAACAATTAAAGGAAATTGAATAAAACAAATGTCATCACTTTATTCTCATAGTTGCTTTGGTGCTTTAATCAAATTTATATGGTGCGAATCAAACATTTTCATTATCATCAATAAATTGTTGTTATATAATTCATGCACGTAATTTTTTACGTACTGATTATTGTGTTTGTGGCATCATTTAAGACGTTTCAGTTTAAATTTAAATAGAAAGTTAGTCCATCAATGAAGGGTAAGTTTTGAAGAGTGAAAAGTTTTCCCAAGAAAAACAACACACAGGTGTTCATTTTTTATACTTTTTGAAATGTGCACACGCGAAAAACAAACAATAAAAATATTCATACGTTCACGTTGGGGAAATCCAATGGATGTTTTTTTTTATTGAAAGTCATATTGTGAAGACGAAAAACAAACAAAATAAGTTGAAAGTATATAAGGAACATAAACTTAGAAAGTGCTGGAAACACAATTCGAAAACAAACAAAACCTAAAATCCCCTATGCAAAATTCCATATGGTATTGCAGTCGATTGTTCAAAAATGGAAATTTTGGAGGCGCGTCGAATGCATTCAATTTGAACCCTGGCTAGATTGTATTCGTTTCATTTATTAAAATATTCAATATTTGCTCCTCGGAGTTCATGAGCTAGCCGCATACAGTCTATTGATGAAAGAAAAATACTCACTGTTTTTCTTATAAAGTAGTATCTCGAACTGGTCGTGCAGCTGATGCTCGAGGACGTGATCGACCCGATTGATGGTCTCCTTGTCGGTGAGTTCGCCGAACATGAACGCGCACCGACATGACTTCTGCATCACTTCGGCGCGATTGTAGCCGGAGATTTTGCAGAATGCCTCGTTGCAGTAGACGATAGGGAAGTCGACGATTTGGGCATTCGCCAGCAGAAAGCTGCTGTCGGCTATAAACAAGCAA
>JARJDT010016916.1:0-11533 GCA_030264655.1 Leptusa sp. GC000079
TCGCCCGCACCGGGGGACGCAGCATCGCCACGCAGCCCCCGATCGATAGCCGAAGATGCACCAAATCATTTAATAGAAAGGTACGAAACAAGATTCGTTTTCATTGCATGTTTGTTATAGCGCATATTTGTGCACACACCAAGAGCGTTATTTAAACAATCGTTTCGCTTCGGATATTTACCAAACATCGAGGCAGGCTGGCGGGCGGCACTTTAGTGTGCGTTTCCTTGCGGTTGAAATAAAGGGCAATATTTAGCTCTGACGGGCCGCTATTATCGTAAATCATTACAGAACAAACACTTTTACACCCATGCCGAGCAAACACTGGCAGCATTTGAGTGCTTTGCCTGCTTGTGCGACGCGAGAGAGCTATGAAAACATAGCGGGAGCTTTCGTTCATAATTTCCAAAACTTCATTTACTAATGTTGCGATAACCGTGCGCGTCGCCTGCGTGAAAATTTATATAAGAAGCGCACCTAGCTAAACACCTCTTTTTCTATTATTGCAGAGAGATGACGAGCCCACGGTGTCAGTCTCGAGACTCTGGCGAATTGCCGCGGTGTCCTTCGGGCGAATCAACATTTTCCGATCGCGGAAGTCTAATACGTCACGTGCCACTTGCTGCAACCGCATTAAGTCCTGTTGGGGTTGCACTGCCACCGACAATGCCAGCCGCGGCGGCTGCCGCTCTTCTGCCGCCGCAATCGGCAGCGATGGCAGCTTATTTAAATGCGGCCGCAGCAGCCGCTCAGCATTCGCACAGATTGATGATGACATCGCCGCTACCTCCGGCGTTCAATCGCAGTGCAATCTCTCCACTGGTCACATCATCATCCTCACCGCCAGGCCATCCATCTGAAATGCCCTTGCACTCGCCGCCGTCAGCTGAAGGCATCCTGGACTTCAGTAAGCGGTCGATCAAGAGTGAGCAGTCGGAATCTGATAGTGACGTGATGAATCTAAGCAAATCAGGTACACCACCGCCTGAGGCGCCTGTCAATAGTCCGCTTGACTTGTCAGTGACAACACGAAAGCGATCATCCGAAGATCAAAGTTCACAACCGCCGTCGCGAAAGCAGAGGACGAGCGATTATGCGAAGCCAATGCCAGCATGGTCGTCACCAGTGGCGGCGTCACATTTGCCATATTTCGCTGCGGCGGTGGCCGCTGCAAGTCTGTCGCCAAAAACAGCTCCTTCGCCGGAGATGTGGAATGGTAAGATGAAGCACAGTACACCTACGCCAAATGACGCTACGAAGGCGTTGGAGAAGATGAGTGAACTCAGCAAACTCGGCGGTGAAGACTTGTTTCGTTCCATGGCGAATTCCGGCGCTTCCGCCAACTCTGCAAGCAGTCGTCACAGTGCATGGCAGTCGCATTGGCTGAACAAAGGTGCCGAACAAGCAAAAGACGTGTTAAAATGTGTGTGGTGTAAACAGAGTTTTCCCAGTCTGGCTGCAATGACGACGCACATGAAAGAAGCGAAGCATTGCGGCGTCAACGTTCCCGTCCCGCCTATGCAGCCGCAAAGCGTTCCTCCACATCAACCTCAAACCTCGTCGCCGTCGAACACAAGTTCTTCGTCGTCGAATTCCAGCAAACCCAATCATCAGTCCGACCTAAATCTGCTTATCAAAGAAACGATGCCTTTGCCGCGGAAACTCGTCCGCGGTCAAGACGTTTGGCTTGGCAAAGGCGCCGAACAAACGCGACAGATTTTAAAGTGCATGTGGTGCGGGCAAAGCTTCAGATCGTTAGCTGAAATGACTAGTCACATGCAGCAGACGCAGCATTATACGAACATCATCTCGCAGGAGCAAATCATCTCGTGGCGATCGAGCGACGATCCAAAAAACGGGAGCGGCGGAGGGGGAGGCGGTAGTGGACCCGGTGGAGGACCACCGGGAAGCACCAGCAGTCATGTCAGCGCTGTACTAACGTGCAAAGTGTGCGATCAAGCGTTCAGTTCGTTGAAGGAATTGAGTAATCATATGGTGAAGAACTCTCATTATAAGGAGCACATTATGCGCTCGATTACCGAGAGTGGCGGGCGACGTCGACAGACAAGGGAGAAGCGAAAGAAGTCGCTGCCCGTACGCAAACTACTCGAACTCGAACGCGCACAACACGATTTCAAAAATGGCGACAATGGCGCGATCGACAAACGCGATTCGGCTGGTGCGGGAAGAATTACGTGCGAGAAATGTGGCAACAAAATTGAGACTTCAATGTTTGTTGACCACATACGACAGTGTGTCGGCATGACGAGCAACCAAAGAAACTTCCTCAAGAACGCACTCATGTCGAGCAATATTCTACCGCCGGAACCACGGGAAAACAGCAGTAAAGCAAAGAAGTCTCCCTCTCCGCAGCTGCGATCACCCACAGCCGACTCTAACAAGGAACAACCTGCTGCTGCTGCTGCTGCCAGTGATAACAATAACGGCTCGTCGCCATCGGTGCTGAACGCTATCGAGAAACTGATTGAGAAAAGTTTCGATTCGCGTGGTCGACAGAATGCGTCGTTTCCGGGCCAAGGACCAGCCGCAGCACCGATGGGCTCCAGCATACTAAAGAGGCTGGGCATCGACGAGAGCGTCGATTATACGAAGCCATTAGTCGATGCCCAAACGATGAATTTATTGCGAAACTATCATCAACAGCAAAGTCAGCATTATGGAAGGCGCGAGCGGAGCGGCAGCGAATCTAGTTCGATCTCGGAACGCGGCAGTAGTCGTGTCGATGCACTAACACCCGAACGCAAAATGGAACCGCCAGGAGTGCCGATATCATCGACACCTCGATCCACTCCAGATAAGCGCGACAAATCACCCAGCGTCGAAAAACACATGCCGGACGCTGATGTCTGCAATAACATCAAAAAGGAAATCGACGACGACGACGGTCCCGAAGACCTCAAAATAAAAAAGGAGATCGACGAGGAGGAAGACGATAAACACAGTTTTCACAGCAACGGCCCGATTAAAGAAGAGGAGAAAAAACATTGTAGAAGAACGCCTGCGAGCAGTCCGAGACGGACGCCGGAAGAGAGCCCGTGTCGGAACAGCACCAGTAGTCCAGCATCGAGCGATCGCTCAGGTACACCAAGAAGTACGAATGGGGATCGCAAGACTGGCGGTAGTTTAGGCGCGCTGAGTTCCATGTTTGATAGCCTTTCGGGGAGCAATACACCGGCTGAAAACAGCGGCGGCAAGCGTGGCAGCAGCCATCCTCTAGCTGCACTCCAAAAACTTTGCGATAAGACTGAGACTCATCATACGAGTAATCGTGGCAACAATGCGACGACTTCCACGTCGTCGTCGTCGTCGAACGCTACGACGACTTCGAACACGACACCGGGCGCTATTCTCGCATTCAGCTGGGCCTGCAACGATGCTGTGATGACCTCCGATTCGATAATGAAGTGCGCGTTTTGTGATACTCCTTTCATTTCAAAGGGCGCTTATCGGCATCACTTATCGAAGATGCATTTCGTTAAAGACGGGGCCATCCCCGATCCTGTGGCTTTGAAGGCGGCAGCGGCGTCGCAACCTTCCGGTTCGGGCACATCGACACCCGGAGGTAAGTCATCAATGGCGCCAGTTGGTTCCAGTGGTCCCGGTTCGACCGGGAGCAAAAGTCCACCGTCGAGTGGCGGCTTCGAGGAGAGTCCACATTCGAAGTTTCTCAAGTATACCGAACTCGCCAAACAGTTGTCTAGTAAATATGTATAACTTACAAAGTGATAATTCTAAGGGACGGATTGTGTAATTGATTTCTTTCTTTCTTTTTGTATTCGGTCGAAAAGTTTACATTCCTACAATTGATGCTAAGTATGTACATTGTACAGACATAATAATATTTAAACAAATTTTATTCTATATTGAAACTGACTCAGTTTTGCGGCGATTTGCATATAATAAGATGGTTATTACGCTGTAAATCAATTGAATTGCTAATAATTAATGAATAAATGATTAAGAGATGAAGAGTACCGCTAAGCGGTTCTTGTATTTTGTGATGTTATCATATCTTGCTACAGCAAAACCAATTTAGTAATAAATGAAACACGATAATTTCGAATTATTTAAATATATTATAAATAGTGATATGATAAATGTAAATTTTCTTCAATTCTTTCACACTCATTGCATTGCAATTGCAGCAACAACAATAATTGTTTTTTTGTTAATTAAAGCATCAACTGAACAAACCAAGCCAAGTGAATAATATATGAATAAAAAGTGATTTACTTGTTATACGAATTTTAAATACATTATTACTTAATCATAACGATTGATTGTAAATATTATTCTTAAAAAATGTGCAAGAAAAATTACAAAATGCGTGCATGTGTAGCGAATGCATTTGTGTGTCTGTAGAGAGAAACTTTGTAGACAGAACCAACGCAAGCTGAGAGCAGTGCGTTGATGATTATGATGCAGAAGTAAACATAAGTCAGTATTTAAGATGTATACTACTAAATTATAGGGCATGTAAATACATACTATACAAGAAGAAACCTTTAACTTAAACCTATATAGGCATAATATAAATAACTCATGATGGTTGAATGAATGATGAAGGCAAAAAGCGCATCAGATTCTTTTGAAAGTTGCACTTTGATTTTTCCAACATGTCAACTGTATTCTTCCGGTGAGCCTCAAGATCCAAAATTCACATTCAAAATGTCAAACATGTTTGGACTTGAATTGTACTAAATTTTAGTGAAACTATAGTAATTGTAAAATAGTATTTCGGTAAATTCAACAATTGAGGTTGTTCAGATTGTACTATACTGATAATAATTGTAATAAGAAATGAACGAATATGATTAAAGCAAGTCGTAGTAGTTTCAATGGTTCCGTATTTGTAATATTTAAATAATTAAATTAAGCAACATAAATACAAATTATTGTATAAAATAACATTGAAAGTCATTTTGGATTAAATTATTCGTACTCATTGAAGGCAACTTACGCTGGTTTCAATCATCAGACAAAAGAAGTAAACTAATGCAAACATTGTGAATGGTTGATTGATTCTTATGGTACTTGTTTGATTGATCGATTGATTGATAAAGAAAAATACAAAACATTCGTATACGTATTATCTCGTAATATCTCATTCTTCCAAGTGAAAGTTTTTGAATAAAAATACTTGTAAAAAAATGAAACACAAAAAAAGATGCAATGAGAATTAAAATTAAACAAAAAACTATTTATCAATAATTAATTAATTATTAAACAAATATTATAAACTGAATAATACAAAAATGTATACGCATAGCTGAATAATCAAGGCAAAGCTCTTTTTTGTGTTGAGAGATCGAACTTTTATTTAAAGATATTTTGTTGTATTTGATTGCAATGAAAAAGCTCAAATAAAATATATGTTATAAAAATTACTTGACGAGTGAATTATTTCTTTCTTCTTTTTGTGAATTTCAGCTAGGTATTAGTTGAAATTCGTTAAAAATGCAAGTCAACACGGCGTAAGTGTATTGGTAGGATTGAAGCAACGAACTTCTTCGAAGAGCATTAATACAATTAACTTCGGAGAGTTAATCTGAAGAGTTATGTAATGAGTGATGGTAATCGGTAGCAAGTAGATGTGAGAAACCGCCAGCAGTATTTGAACGGAGGAGCGCATCAGCGTCTGCAAATACTCCGTCGCCCATTTAGATAATAAGAGCAGATTTAGTGCCTTTTCGGCTTACATCACATGGCGGTACCGGTTGCCATGCCATGCCATGTCTTGCGATACCGTCATCCTCACCCCACCGCACAAGTCATTGCTGTGTTAATTTATGGATATGGGTTTCGAAATCTCGCGCAACTTAAAATATATCCGAGGATATCAAAATGTCCCTCATGCATATGCGTACATTAAACCAACCGACGAACGAACCACCCTCGATTAACTTTGCACTTCATCGTTGCCTTGCAAGCGTCAAAGCCATTATTAGATGAGGCCAAGAGCGAACCAGCAGCATATCAAATCGAAAAGCCCCGGTAGCAGGACGATAGACATAAACCTGCCAGCGCGTATCGTCTGCATCAGGCGAAATTAGATTTTCTTTTTTAAAATTTGATTTGTTGCGTTTTATGTCGTAATTAAACATTGTGCGCGCAAATGTTGATAAGGCAAACCTTGCAGCGCGTATCTGGCCGACTCTTCCTTTTGTCGAGGGGTTGAGTGGCGTGAAAGGAGCCTTTATGGCCTCTGCGCGACGTCATAAAACTTTAATATTTCACACGCGAAACGCGCGCTATCGACAAAGCAAAAACCAACACGCAAAGATTTCTATACGCACCCCCGAAAAACACAATTATGCAAAAATAGATAAATATCAGTTAAATGTCGGCGCACATGTCTAGTTTTGACTTGCGCTATTTTTTGCCACCCTGGCGTTAAAGATTTATGCTTGAGCTCTAATACTCTAATGAAATTCAGGTATTAAAAACATTCACGTCGTTTGCGCGCAAACTTTATGCTCGACTTGCTTAAATATTAAACCTGTAGGCATGTGATAAGTGCGTTCGCCACTTATGCGCTCGTAAACGCGCGCGCTCGCGAAAATTAGCAACGACAAACGCTTGATGCTTGATGGTCGCGATGATGGTCTCGATACATTTAGATTAGAGCGGGTGTGATGATGTAAACAGCGAGCAAGGCAGGCGCAAGCAAGCATTACGAACACGTGCAACATTTCGAATTACGACGGTGCGTGCCTTTTTGGGTAATTTTTGCTTGCTTACTTTATGATCTACGAAGATGGAAACAGTGGTGGTAGTTATTTTATTAGTGGCATTAACCACGTTTTACTTAGTTATCAGCTTAAGGGTGTGACATAAGTTGCTTATCAAAGCGTGCCAAGCAAAATGTCCAAATTCATTTACTTTCATATAAGAAGTAGACAATAATAGGTTTTTGTTTTTCGATTTGCTTACTTTGTTTCACCATCGCGTTGTTGGATTTATGCGCGTTTGATAATAAAGTAGCGCTGCTATAGGAAGTATTGTGTATAAATTCATAGAAATATAAAATAAATATCGATCGTTGTGGTAGATAGGTTTCGAATCCTTTATGGTTGCACCCATAGATCTGTCAGCTAATGGTCATTTTATGAGGAGCGCGATGCGATAAACAAATCCAGCAGGTTTACACAAATTCATATCGGTCGCGCGCGCGCAACACAACAAATGAAGGAAGAAGGACTCGCAATGCATGTTCGCCACAGAAGAATAGACGCGGTGGTCACGATCAACGTTCGCCACGATAATTTGAATACAATACATGTCAGCAACTATGTCGTACACAATATTAAGCAAAGAGATGCTTTTCGGATAAAGTTTAAACAATACGAAGCTTGTTTTTTAAATTTCGTCACATTTTATTGAGTCAATCAGAATATTCGCAGGCGAGCAACATAAAAGTTGGCTGCTCTACTCCTCTCCACACATGATGCGATGCCACCATCGCACGTTTCATGCATAATACATTGACGTAGCGCGAGACCATTAAAGCAACTTTTTGATTTACAAAACCATAAAATTGATTTATTGCTGTTAATGCACAGTGCGTTTAGGTGAAACACAAAAGGTTCCCAATCGCATAAATCGTCCCCGGATCTTTGTAGCAAGCTGTCATTCGGCTCCCGAATTGACGACGGGGATGTTATTGCCATTCACACACTGCGCGACTGCGAAAGAGAGCAAGTAACCACAACAATATGAGGTAGTAAGTACTGAGAGCTGAAGCGAGTTCGAGTACCAAATCTAAAACGTCAATATCACTTGGACATTAAGCAACATTTTATGTTCGCCCGTTCATAATCGATCGAAAGAGCCAGAAATCATTTTTATGTCCGGCAATATGTCAAGCGGGAATGCGTCCGCAAAAATTCCCAATTGCTTTTCGGAAATTTTCGCAATTTAAACAAGTTCATGGCCATTAGAAAACGTGGCGCGGGCAAAAAATTAAATTTATGCGCCGAATGCCTATATCTGAAACAGCAACTCTCAGAATGTTTCTTTTTTCGGGTCGTTGTGAGGGGGTGACAAATGCGGATTGGTGAAATAAGTCACATAGTGGTGTCGTTAGTCGAGTATAGAGAAACAGAAACAGAGCTGCGCGCTTTCTGACTGTGTCCAAAAACGAGAACGCGAACCGCCGCCGAAATGGGAACAACGCGTGAGCGAGTAGCGTTCAACATTTCCACTCCGAGCGAGTGTATGTATGTGCTGTACGGATGGAGGCGAGGGGTGTTTTCTAAATGTTTGTCGTTAATTCATCATAATGATTCATATGCGTTTGAGACTGGGACTCGTTTTTACACCCCGAATGTTAAGGGGTGTAAATTATAAGTTTAAGACAGAAAGTCAATATTATAACTGGGCGAGATATACACCATTCAGAGTTGCACGTTCGTTTTGCGAGTGAGAGCGGTTTCGCGCGCTTATATCAGCAAGCACATTTCATTCTCTGTTCTAACATGTAACAAGCAACGATTGTGCATGAAAATGCTGCCGTTTACTCGCTTACCGATTTTTTCGCCATGCCCGTGTCGTGTGTATATGGTTGCTGTTATTTGCTTTATTTCGTTTTGCCTTGACTTATAGACGCGGGCGACTCTCGACTCTCGTTGTTGCGTCCATTAACATCCGCCTTGTCGTCGAACAACAAACAACGAAAAACAACCCCCGGCGAAAACAAGCGGCAGTAAAACACATTACGAGTAGATCCAATCCCGCAGTTTGCGTAGAGTAGATGCTTAGACAATTCCGAAGTTTGCGTTGATGTGCACTTTTTAATCCGAATTTTATGTGCACTCGAACCACCGAATCTTGGTCGATAACTCACCATCACCCATTCAACGCTGGTGCGGTGGAGCATTGGGCGGAAGTAAATTACCGACATTAGCATCGTAGAGAAATAAATATTTACCCTCTGAAAGTCGCTTAATTCGTTCCCGGGCAAATAAATTTAATTTCATCGCTGTCGTCGTCTGCGTCGTCGTTTAAGATATACAAGCTCGTCCCGTCTTAGAGGAGCAGGAGCCGTTTGGGAACGAGAATCGGGAGGACTCTTATCATTTCGTGGGTGCACTATGCGAATTCGAAAGACAGCTCAAAGATGGACGGTGGAAGAACAAGGGATCTCAGCATACTCGTAACCATTCAAAATAGATTACTATTTCTTTCGGCGTTTTCGGACGGTTTCGAGCGATAGTGTATCAGCTAAGCCAAAATACTAAAGTAACACAAACTCCTTCCTCGACTGCGAGACTCCGAGACGAGGACGAGAAGGTTGATAGTAAGATGTTCAATGTTTGCATTGTCCGCGTTAAGCGACGACGATACCCCTTCGCCCTCATCCTTCTTGTCGTTGTGCTCGATTTGCAGTTTGTCGTTGTGTGTTGAACGCCTCGCGCGTCTTCCTCGCGAGGATTTGTGTCCCGAGAGTTCACAATGGCTTGATCGGTGAAGTATTTACTGCCTCATGCCGCCTTCTTCCAGCGCAACGTCGTATTCGTTTCTTCTTTCCTTCCGTCGTTGATAGCCCGCAGTTGCAAATCAACGTAATGTTCTTTTCTGATGCCAAGATGTGCTACCACACTATTCGCGCATTCGCATTCAACTGCTTTTATTGGACGAATCTTTTGCCATTTGTTGAAATCCATTGCGAATCTAAAATAAAAACGAACGGCTGCAATGGCGGCAAATAAACAACTTAATTGACTGCACACCGAATTAAATTATCGAATTATTTGCTTGTTCGTAATGGCTAGATGAATAATGTAAGACGCGAAGACATGTGTGACCGAATTGAGTCATTATTCTCGCAGGAAGAAAACGACAATTTTAAATTCAACACGCACCTGCTGTGTCTTCTTCTATTTTTCATATCATTTCTTGGGCCCCACATTTTTTCACCTTTGTTTACCAAGCAAATACCTTTTGTATGTGCCACAACAGTCGTAAATTGATTCTTCACATCATCTTCACGTATCAAAGCGCAGGACACATGTGAGGAAAGATAAACTTCCGCCATTTTCATACAATAATTCTCAGCCTCAAGTTAAAAGTGTCTCATTCATATCCGCAATTAATAGATTAAGAAGTAAACAAGCAAACTTCCGTCCTGAATCTCTATAGTTACATAGCTAACAAGTGTTTCTTTTATAAATAATGCATTTATAAAGCAACTTAATTGAGATACAGTTTGAATGGAAGAAGAAAACATCTTGTTGCATATTAAGTCATTTGAGCAACAACATGTCGACAGACGGGACAAATAATTGAATAAACATTAAGTGCATTGACAAGGAAGACACATTAGCACGCAACCATTAACGGAGTGAAAGACAAAAGTCTTCGTAATTATGTGTTAATTATTCATAAGCGTGCATAATTTGTCATCTTGAGCTAACATAATGTGACCTCATCGTTATTCACTCATCATTTGCAACTTCTTGACTTCCTTCTTTCCTGCATGTGTATCATTTGTATGACATGGTTTTGAATATGTATGCATGAAGCTATGGAAAGGGTGGAGTACGAAGAGCCGAAGAGTTAAGGGAAAAGAGGAGGAAAACCAGCATCAGCAGCAAGACGTAGGGGATAGAATTGGGAAGGGTATAAATCCCAAAGCGGCTCCACATACTCACATACACGTTCCTAGCATGTAAAGTGTGATATGCACAACAATGCTAACAACATCAATAAATCAATCATTTTAATAAGCATGTCTATACAGGGCGCGCATATTAAATCAACTTTCTCTTCATTTAACATCAGTGAACGTACGCGAGGAAAATTTGAATACATCAAATCAGTTTATAATCTTTAATAAACTCGTTCGTTAAAATGTTAGCAAAATCTCTTGATCTAGATCAGGTTCGTAAATTGCATTGTAGCTTGTAAGTGCGTTTGGTGGCGGTTTTTCATTTTTATTTCTCACCGTTTATGTGTTTCACGTGTACATTTCAGTATAAACGATGTGGCGAGATGGGATGCTGTGGATGGACCAGTTTTAATTAATACGTTGCCAGCCATCAATCATGGAGCCTCCTTCTGTTATCCGTCAAACTTTATTAACCGAGCACTTCGGCTGAGTGATTAGATTAGACGTGGTTTATTAATACGTGACTGGTTATTGAGTTGAGTTGCGCTCAGTTGAGTTGTTTTGTTGTTGTGTGTGTGCCTATTATATGTGTACGAAATGCCATCGAGCACTCCAGGTGAGGTGCGGAAAGCGAAAGGTCATTATCATTCAGCGACGTAATTAATTGCCGACACTTTGTTTCGAATAATTATCACAATCCATCAACGGTCTAATGCGTATCAGTCGCTTTTATTTTCAAAATTAAAATTTCAATTTGGTCCTTGTTGCTTGTTGCTAAACATACGTACCATATAATATGAAGAAGTGAAAAATCAAAAGCGCATCTCGAGTTGTTAATGTATTTGAAAGTGGAATGGTGTGATAAATCATATAGCTGACAATTTGTCTACATGTCATAAACCA
>JARJDT010016929.1:0-11129 GCA_030264655.1 Leptusa sp. GC000079
AGAAAAGTCGAAAATACAAAAAAAAAATTCCTCTTTGTAATTACCCAAAGAAGGTCGCCACGTGTAGGTCATTCGCCAATTAGAAAACAACCTATATTTTACTAAGCAAAGGTTGTGCACAAAGTTATTTTTATGCGAAAAAATGAACTCATAGCAACCGTCAACTTTGCGAAGCCGCCGGTCGAATGAAAAATCTGGCAAGCCGGTCGAATATGAAATTTAAATCAACCGTCCTAGCCGGCCTAACCGGCCGGTTGGGTAGACACTTATTTTATTCGCAGTTTTGTAGCTCGAAAAGTAAGGTCAATTCAATCATTCAGTCAGTAATGAGGTTGTAATGCGAAGTGTGCGGTGAAATAATGACATAAGTTTTGATACGACACTGAAAACTCGCAGAAAAACAGTAGAAATTTGAAATTTTCGTTAGGATAATTGCATAAGATGCTTGAAATTTTGTATAAATTCCTTGCATTTGCACATGCAAGATATTAGAAGTCGCACGCGTCAAAAACTTAAACCAGTCAAGTTCCGCTCGCGATCAGATTTAGTAAAACGTAGAACAACGAAGAACTGGTCGATTTTCTTACATAGAACTGCGAAGAATACAATGTCAAGATGGATATAGTGGAATTAAAACGGATAAATTCAAAAATGTTGAAAGAGAGCCCCAGTAGCGAGCAGTTCATTCCTATAAAAAGTGGGGCTCATCGGCCGAATCCTGCCTATTGTGATATCGACATTATAAGCAGCTACAAGCAAGAGAAACGCACCAAACACAAGCGCGACCGCAAGCAGAAGGACAACGCAGACATTTCCGATCTTAGCAAGAGGATTGAAGATCTAACTGTGCGCAATGATAAGATCAAACAATTGCTAGTTGGAAAAGTGGGGGATGATCGACATGTCAATGAAGCATCCCAGTCGGAGAAACCCAGAACTCCTAGAAGTCTACCCATTGAGAAGGAGAAAAGGCATCGAGAATCAAGAAGTCGTCGTAGTCGACATAAAGAAGAAAAGTGCTCCGAGAAAACGTTACCCTCTTTGGCAAAAATTGAGAAGTCTTCTGGTTCACCTAAACCACGACTAGACTCTTCAGTGAAGGAACAACCCAAGTCAAAGCATCGTAGTCGAAAGGCACAAAGTCAAGAAAATCATTTGATTGCGGCAGCGGACAGCTGCGCTGATGTTGATTCCAATGTGATTACTTTGATAGTGACCG
Organism: Leptusa sp. GC000079; assembly: GCA_030264655.1. NCBI lineage: Eukaryota > Metazoa > Arthropoda > Insecta > Coleoptera > Staphylinidae > Leptusa > Leptusa sp. GC000079. Next base: position 1,220 of record JARJDT010016929.1, read on the forward strand.
ATCCCAGGGAGTCCATGAGATCACGGCGGTCTTCGAAAGATGACTCACGAAGTCAGAGCCGTCGGGAGCGACAACCCCGAAAGGAACCACCAATCGTCAAGGAACTTGCAAAAGTACCTGAATCAAAATCGCAACTTATCTGCGTCCATGACTATAAGTCAAAGTTAGATGTGAGACAGGAAGATAACAAAGTTCTCACAGTGTACGAGAACAATCATCTCATAGACGAGACTGATTCTTTAATATCACGGGATACGCTCAAAAAGTCTTGGACCAGGACACATAGTCGTGATCGCAGTATTGCTAGACTTAAAGACAACGAAAAGTATGAACAGAAACATAAAGCGATCAAAGAAGACGATCTTTACCGAGATGATGAGAACTTCCCGAAGGTAAGGCTGTACCGACGCCGGTCCAGATCCAGAAAACTGGATAATTCTGAAATTGAAGAAGAATTACTTAGATCCTTTAGGGCGAAATCGCCCATCAGTTCAATATCGCCGAGGAAAGAGTTAAGTTTTTCTAATTTGAACTTAACTCCTGAGGCGAGTCATTATGTGACGACAACGCCAAGAGTTACCGGTACACAGACTTCGGTCTCGAGGATAGAAGCAGGTGGTTTCGGTACGAGGAGTATTGGTGTCAATGAAGCTGAGCTCGAACCTCAGAGACTTAGAGCGAATGTTCTTAAGGCTTCACCTGTACTATCACAGACGACTATCGCCCTAAGGGACATTATGCAGGTCCGCGAATTGGAACTGAAACAGCAACAACAACAGTTAGGGGGCAAGAATAAGATCTCACTTTTCAAATCCAAAATGATGGACCAGGCAAGTCCTCAAGACTTCATGGCGAAGAACACCACGAAAGGTTCAATAGCAAAAAATAACAAATTCCACAAAACCAAAAATGTTGTTCCTGCCGATCGCATTGTTGAAATATCTTCGAAAACTGTTAACGATGAACAAATTACTTTCACCGTGGAGGGTATTGAACCGCCCAGACGCCTACATTGTGATAGAGACATTGTTAAGTCTATGAGAGTGGAAAACGTCTTCACCTTGCAGGTGTTTCCTGGGATTACCATCACTCATAATGACGTTAAAAGTCTCAGTCATGGTAGCACACACCGGTCTATAAATGAGACACTTTCTATTTGCAAGGCACCTGCAATTGAGTACGCCAGCAAAGCAGACAACTTCTCTAATGATATCGATCCATCCAGTTTTTACTTGGCAAATACCCGCAGTGAATTCAAACCCAAAAGTAAAGAGTCCAGCGAAATAAGCTACAAATTTAGAAAGAAGTCTTGGTCTAGTAAAGAGCTTCCTAGAAAGAAAACTAGCAAGGTTGTCAAATTAGAAAAGCAACCCGAAAACAGTGACGAAGTTATTAATAGGGCAAAGAAAGAGAAGAAGAAACACAAGAAAGTGATTGCAGTGCAGACCGTTACCAAAGATGCGTCCATCCAAACTATACATTCGGAACATTTAGTTGACACTGGTGTTATGACAAAGACAAATTCGAAACGGGTCAGTACGGATGCACAAACTATGGCTACGTTGGATGTTGCAGTGTCAACGCCAGTCTGCCGTCCGGACCACTCTAAACTTATACAAGTCTGCACTACTGTTGAGTCTGCCGATCAGACACCATTGTCGCTTATGGCTAAGAAAAATAAGCGACGAGTTTATCCCATTAGAAGACGGTCTCATAGTGATAGTAATATAGATAACAGTGAAGTGTTTGTGCGGAAAATCGATTATGGTACTTGTACGGGTAACACTTCGAAGGTTGCCTCACCGAAAAAACTTGTGTCTAAACTGGTCGGAAAGTCAAGCAGCCATATTAATATCACTTCTAGTAGTGAAACGCCCAAGATTTCAAAGCCAGCACCTGAGGTAAAGAAGACCAAAGTTTCTGCTCTGCCGAAATGGCAAGGTCGTTCCCGCAAGCTGTCACACAGTTGTTGTCCGAAGGAAAGACCTAAATCTCCTTTATCTCCCAATACATCCATGTCTACCGGGTCAATACAGAAACTTCCTCATGCAGAGGAAAGAAAGAGTAGATCAAAGAGCCTCTCCCAACACCGAGAATCCTTGGTTCAAAAGATCAATTTAAATAAGGAGACCATTATGCACCACCGGGAAGAGATAGCTGCCTTGGAGAAATGCCTACACGCAATTCTAAATCGTTTGGATCTTGATGATGTTTTGGGCAGAAACTCGAACTCTGGTGATTCTCTTGACGGGATGCAATTTTTGAGAGAACTCATCGCACCTAAAGTTTCACACAAATACCAATACCTGTACAAGGAGCAAATACCGAAACCTATCCCTGAAAAGCCAAAGATTCCTATGAGCAAGTTTCACCGGGGCAAGGCTTATGGGGAGAAGATTAAGCAAAGAGCTAGAAAATCACGTGAATTGGCCAGCAAGCTAAGCATACGGTCGAAAAAGTCTGCTAAGCTCAATATCACCAAACCAAAAACCTCAAAATTGACTAACAAATTTAAAAAATCTAAATATCCCAGCGTATCTGTATCCCCTGTTAGAGTACGCAGCGTCTACAAAAATACCAGAGGGTTCATTTCTTCTGCTTCAAGTCTAAGCAGTAAAATATCCGACTTTATGGAGCGTAGTAGCAGCACATATCCTCGATCAATTCCATCAGTAAACATAGCTTGCTGTAATGTTAACAAACCTCACAATCGCTTAAAAGCGTCCTCGTCGTCTGACTATAAATATAGGGGCAAGAGCATTGTCAAGAAAAAACATAAGATTAAAGGTAACAAGCAACAGTTCAGCAGAAAGAAAAGTGAATCGATCTACGATATGTTAATGCAATATGTGAACTTGTCGTCCACAAGCAAAATTGATACGCCTGAAGGGAAGGCTCTTAAAGAGGGTTTGAGTAAAATTGTTGTGTTGTCCGTGTCGTCTGTTAAGTTGAAGAAGAAATATTATAATAATCCCGGCCCACCTTCACCCATTATTGAGAACACTACAGATTCATTATCTTCAGTCTCTAAGAGGAAGGTCTTGCCAAAACCTAAGGAAAAAGATTCAAAACCCCGAGAGCCTTTTTTCATTACCCCAACCGAGGTAACTGCACCAGTCGCGAACCCAGACGTCACAAGTGCAGATAGTCTCGAATTTGACACACAAGTTACTCACAATACTCCTCAACCTGACCTGTGCCCACTGACGGCCATTTTCAATTTTGAGCCCAAGTCTTGTTCATACCTGGTTTATAATACGGAAGTTATTAGTCCCAAAAAGCCTAAAATTGTTGAGCAATTTCAACCTCAACCAGGGACAAGTCACAGTTTTCCAGGGACAAGTAACAGCTTTCCAGTGTCAACACCTCCATCTCCATCTGTTTATAATGATACTGCTTCAACAAGTGCTGGACACAAAATGCCTATTATAATGGAAGAAAAGCAAGCTTTTGCAAATTTAAGCAGCCGTGCAAACCCAATGTCGATAATATTTGACGAATCGGATCGACGATTACCGGATTCGATTAAACCTATTGCAGATTTGAGTCCAATATTAAGCAGGCGTCCAGTGTATCCTAGTTATCAAGAATGTCTGAAGCAACTTGAAATGATGAATGCTCAGATGCCTGCACTAAAAGTACCCAGACAACCAAAACTGACCACTTTTAACTGTAACAGTAAAGAGTGCAGTCAACTAATTTTCAATTACACCTCTAAGAAAGACAAGAATCCTTTGGTGTGTGAAAAACATGAATCTAGTGCCTATCGGACATTGACCACCATTATGGATAAGAAGTCAGTGAGTGCATTTAGCGATACTTATAGCGAGACAGGTCTGAAGAACCCAAACGAAAGTGGATATGAAAGTTCAAAGATGAGTTCATTTAAGAACTTCTTTAAGAAACGTGCGTTATTTGACGTCTTCAAGTCAAAGGGTGTCAACAAGAAGAAGTCTGATGACTCCTCCATGAGAACCTTGGGTCAGAAAGAATCACCTTCGTATGTTTCGAATGTAACTACGACGAGTTCAGAAAAGATTGATGCGGAAGATGGATCTCCCATGTCTGCAAGCAAGACCGTGCTGTGGTTCAACTTCCGGAAGAAGAAACGTGATCCAGTCTTTCCCTGTGATGCCTGGTGTACCACGAAGAAGAATCAAGCCGAGCAGACTGAAACTCCCACAGTATGTAAAGCTACCTGCCATAAACCTACCAAGTGTATCGGCACTGGTACCCTAAAAAGTCTTGTAGCGGGAGAATGTCCTTGCAACATCCCATTTGAACAGCAACAAGAGCAATGTCAGAAATACGCTTCGAAGGTCATCATGGAAGCTGCCAAGCGCCAGGAGGGCTACAAAAGGCAGTATGATGATTTCAAAGAGATTCCTCTTGAGGTACTGATTGGTAAACGCGATTGTGCCTGCAAGGCGCTACATCAATCCTGTATCAAGAGCTATGCAAACAAAAAGGCTGGTATCATAGCCAAGCAAGAGTCAGAAGTTCCACCAGTTCAGCCCACAGTAGTTCCACCAGTTGTTGAGCAGCCGGAACCTTCCGAAATTGAGCCACTATCAATACAAACAGAAGAAAAACCACCGTTTCTGCCACCATCACCACAGCTTGAGGAGGAGGAGGAGGAGGAGGAAGATGAGGAAGTACAGCAGGATAACGACGAAGCTATCGCTAAAAGTTTGGAAGATGTAAGTCGGGATAAACGTTGTTTGACCGATAGGGAAATTTTCGACAAGCTATTGACGAATTTCGAGCGCAAAGAAGACATCGCAGCGCGTCTCAGCCAAGACGCTGTCTTCTTTTCCGAACAAATCGAGTTGGTTAACGCTGGCGTTGTCCCTGACAAACAGGTACCACCAGATCGACCAGGACCCTCTGAGCAGAAGATGCGTGGGCCACGCTTCAGCGATCGTCCACGTCCACTCGTCCAGGTTACTAATGCCAACACAATCGTTAAACCCGACGACATTGGCACGTGTTTCGCACGGGGTTTCAGGCCTGACAATCTCATGCTCTCCGGCGACGCCTGCTTCCACATCAACAAGCAGGACAAGATCAAGATGTCTCCCTACATGCTCAAGGACACCGAATCGATCATTGACTTCTCCGAGCGTGAGACACCGCTTGACTTTCTACTCGCTTTAGGTTTTATGGTGGATGAGGCCAGCAACGCACTCAAAGACGACGATATTCGCAGTCGCCTCCTGGCGGCTATTACAGAGGTATGTCACTTACTGCTTAATTCCTAACCCCGTTTTCTCTTGAACTCATCCCAAAGGCTAGGGTATGGATTAACAAAATTACGACCACGCAAGGCACATTATTGTATCTAGTGGCTTATAAAGCCCGACCTGAGACAATGCGATATTTCTTGCAGCTTGTTGAAGCGATTATTAACAAACGCATCAACAATGCTATTAGGTTGGATGGTTTTTTAAGGATTTTGGAGGATGTTGAAGCTGGCAGGCTCCAAATGATCACTATTCTTGGCGAGGATAAAGTAATTGTTTACGATGATTTTTGAGTAAAATTTTCAATTTTTAAAATTTAGTTTGAGGATGAGGAAAATGAAGAGAAGATGGTCAAGAAACAACTTAAAAACCTCTTCATTACTGTTTACACTGTCGCTGAAAAGGAAACTGCTGCTACTGGCAGAACCATAACGCCTAAGCAAATCAGCTTATTGCGTATATTGGTGGCAAAATATCGGGCCGGTTTGCATCCGCATTTGGAGCTTATTGCTCGGTACATCGGACAAGGTTTATTAGAAAATGAGGTTCAACTAGAGGCCGCCATGATTTTCTTGTCACGCTTGGATACTTCTGAAGTCAAGTTGAAAGAATTCGAAAACTATTGCGGTATTACGTGCCAATTACGAGATACATGAAACTTTACAATAAGTGTTTTGTTTTTCAATTTTGCTGTTCTCATATACCATCAAATACTTATAGTCGTCGAGAAATAAACAATACAATTATTCAAGTTTCCTAATTTTTATAAATCATTTTAATTTATTGCATAGCAATTAAACGATAACAAAAATGGTAACTATGGTATAACATTCCATGGTATGAAGGTACCCGCCTTCGCTTCTTCCAATTTTGCGGTCAAATGATCCTGGCAACCTATGCGAATCTTTGCGGCAGTTGCTGGCGCGTCTAATTTATACGTACTTGGCAAGCCAGCATCGTGCCTAGCTGATTTGACAGCTTCCCTGATCGCAAATAATGCAGATGAAGCGAGGAATAATGGTGGTTCGCCGACTGCTTTCGATGAGAACACAGCACGCGGGTTCGGTGCACCTTTTAGCAATGAGACATTGAATTCCAAGGGTATGTCAGCAAATCCTGGAATTTTGTAAGCTCCAGGACCACGTGTAAAGATTGTACCAGTCGGTGAATACATCATTTCCTCGAGGACGAAAAGGCCGTAGCCTTGCATGAAACCACCTTCAATTTGCCCTATATCTATGGCTGGATTCAGACTGCTTCCTAGATCCATCACAATATCACTCCGCAACACTTGGTGATCACCGGTCAAGCAATCTATCTCTACTTCAGTGACAGCTGCAGCGTAAGTGAAATAGTTGAAGGCTTTGCCAGTGTTTGTATTCCAATCATAACCGAGTTCTGGTGTGCGGTAGTAACCTGTTGTGGAGAGACTAATTTGTTCGAAGTACGCTGCTAAGATCCATTCCTTCCATGTACCTTGAGGATTTTTTTCTTTGATCGGTTGAAGACGTTCATTGATTGTAAGACACGCGTTCTGAAAAGCAAGTTAGGGTTGTACTAAATGTTAGTGCTTTAAAAGTAGGTGTTACCATGACTGCCATTCCGTTCAGGTCGGAACCTGTGGAAGCAGCTGTCGGGGAAGTATTGGGGACCTTGTCAGTTGCTGTCTCCGAGATATGAATATAGGAAACCGGGATACCCAAAGTTTTGCTAGCTACTTGAATCATTTTTGTATGGAGTCCTTGGCCCATTTCAGTACCACCATGACTAAGGAGGACTGAACCATCTTGGTAGATTAAGATCAAGGCACCTGCTTGGTTGAGTAATTTTAGGGTAAAGGAAATACCAAATTTTGTTGGTACGGCGCTAATGCCGCGTTTCTTCCAACGGTTCTCCCTGAAAAGTAAAGGTACCTATTGCAATGACAAATAAAAATATTGTGGAGAAAATGTACTTGTTAAATTGATCAATGTCCAATTTGCGTTGAGTATAGTTGGCGGATTGTACACATTCGTCCCAGCAACGTTGCACTGTGCAATGTTCCAAGGTTTGGTTATAGTGGGTAATGTCACCTTCCTGGTATAGGTTGAGTCTACTCAAGTCAAAAACATCTTTTCCCAAATAGTCCGCAACTTCGCGGATCATACTTTCAGCAGCAAACATTCCTTGAGGCCCGCCAAATCCTCTAAATGCTGTGTTAGTTGGCAAGTTTGTTCTGCATACGAAAGCTTGTACACGTGACACAGGTATTTTGTAAGCGTTTTCGAAATGGAACATTGCCCGCTCAATAACCTTAAAATGTGTCTCTTTAGCAACATACTCTAAATCAGAATTAAATCTTGGTGATTTTTGATGACTTACAGCTATAGATAAGTCATGTGAAAACCCAGCATTATTGTAAATCTTGATATCGCAAGCCAACAATTTGCCAGTGTCATCAAACCCGACCTTGTATCTCAACAAAAACGGATGTCTACCACCGCTAGTTGCCATATCCTCATCTCTATCCATCATCATCCTAACAGGTCGGTTAAATTTCGAAGCTGCGAACGCGGCAGCAGTTGCTATGTAAGCAGCACGGGATTCTTTCCCCCCGAAACCACCTCCCATGCGTTTTACCCTAGTATAGATACGATTTTGAGGCACGCCCAACACATGTGCTACTAATTTCTACAAATCTTTTTTAAATACCGTTTCCCGAACTTGCAATTCAACTTACAGTAATTTCACTAGGATGTTGCGAAGATGTGTAAACTTCATACTCGTCGTCCTCCTTCTTGGGTACCACAAGAGAACATTGTGTTTCCAAGTAGAAATGTTCCTGGTAACCAGTCCGACATTCACCTTCAATAAAATGTGGGCAATGTTTAAAGGCTTCCTCCACATCACCTTTGACTATTTCCTTCTTGATCGGGTAGAAAGAGTTGTGTTTGATTGCATCTTCGATGCTTATGATAACTGGTTGGAGTTCTTCATACTCGACCCTTACACTTCTTGCCGCTCGCTGGGCGGTAGTCTGGTCACTTGCCAAAATGGCACCCAAGATTTGTCCCTGCGAGAAGACAGTCTCCGAAATGAAGACTTCTTCATCATGCACCGCTGGCCCAATATTGTTGAAATCTTTGTGCATGTCTTCAGCAGACAGGAAACCAGTGACTCCTTCAATCTTCAATGCTTCTGAAGGGTCCAGCGACAAAAGTTTGGCATGTGATTTGGTGCTATAGACAAAAGCCATGTAAAGTTCGTTTTCGAAAAACGGTATATCATCAAGGTAGACAGCTTCACCAGTAGCTTGTTTGTACGCTGACAGGTGAGGAATTGGCCGACCTACCGAGTCGTGCTTTTCTTGTGTTTCTGGTACAACCTCAAAGTATTGACTACTTTTGGGCACTTTGTAATGGAAACTGTCCATTGCACTTCTATCTTTTGGGTCTATCTTAATCCCAGGGATAATTTCTTGAAGATCATTACTGATTATCATGTAGGTTTTGAAAAAGAAGCTTAATGGCAGGGCTCGTCGGAATTGGATCATTCCTCCTGGAGCTGAAGGTGATAAGGGTAGGTCTTCAATAAGGAGTTGGTAGGCCTTTTCAAGGGTGTTGGGATCATTCCAGTGCATGCCGATCAAACCTTCGCGAGTTTTAAGGGCGAGGACAGTAGTTGGTGCCATACCACCAAAAGCACAGTTTATATCTTTAATGGTAGCACTTTTAGCATCAATAGTTACATTGATGGCCGAGTTGACAATTGCAATATCGTCATCTCTGCGACGTGCTTGTTTGAAGGCATAGAAAAATTGGGTCTCGCTAGTATAGGGGATTGTAATAGAAACTAATATTTCATCAGGTCTGACAACATTTCTTCGGTAACCGGTAAAAAAGTGTTCGTCCATGGGGACATGCCTGGTACCATTTTTGCTCTTTAGTTCAAGATCAATCTTTGCAGCCATAAAAACCGGGTTCAAGTCTGAGATTGGACTCCCCGTCATTATGTTTCCTCCGACTGCAGCGACACTTCGTATTTGCTTACCAGCAAACCAGTGAAGCATCTCAATAACAGCCTTGAATATCCGCGTCTTATAGGCTGGTTGTTTTTTGATTTCCTCCTTCAGGACCGTTTCCATTTCCCATAAGGTCATCGCGGCACCAAAATTTAATCCAACTTCTACATTCTTCGCTTCAATCATTTCCGGTATGAGGACAGGTTGGATAAGGACCGGGTAGACAAAATGTTTGAATTTCACCTCAACGCCCACTTCAGTATTGCCCACAATGATCTTGGCTTGGGGATGCTTGGATTTCAACTCTAAGAGATCTTTGAGGTGAGTTGGCCGGTACCATTCGACATTCTTCCCCTTGAAGTAGAGACTTTGCAAATCGTAAGTGTCCGACAATTTCAACTCCGGCGGGAAGATGGGTTCCTGGGAACTGTCATATGGAGTAAACTCACTGGGCTTAAACAAAACATCTTCTTCTTGATTCCCAGAGTTTCCATTAAGTTTGCAACATTTGTCACCCATTCCACAGCCATTGGTTCCATTGCTTCCACTAAGTCCATTCGCAGCTTGCATTAGTTCCCAATCTTCAGTGAATGTTTTGTATCCTTCAATGATCGGTCTGTAACCAGTACATCTGCAAAGGTTTCCTTGGAAAGCGACCTCCATGTCC
>JARJDT010016942.1:0-14559 GCA_030264655.1 Leptusa sp. GC000079
ATCTATTTAATATTGAATAATTAACGGACATTCCCATGAATCGAAGACGAAAAGATTTATTGCATTGATTGAAGTTTTCTGCAACACTTGAGTTTTGAATTGAATTAAATTTGATGCAATGCAGTTGTTTTCATGTTGTAATTATACCAAGTTTGTATGTATTGTAGGTATCTATAGGTATAATGTAGTTCTTTTGTTTTGTTTTGGTCTAATATAATATAACTTATATTTTGCGCAAAATAATTGAATTTTGAAGAAACGAAACAAAACCCAAACAAACAACCAAAACACTTTTTATAGACTGCATGAATGAGTGATAAACAATGAACTGTAATATTTTACTTAAAGGATGATAATTGAACTTGCTATTGATATGAGGACAAGAGAGGAAAATAAAGAATATGCAATAATTTATTTGTCTTATCACTTTTATGTTGATTGATTTATGATAAGTTTGTCATTGTCAAATATTTGTGTTTGATTGGTCTGGATTGATGATCTTGAATGGCGACTGCGTGCTCACTTCAAGATCAGTTCATTTTATTCTCGAAATTTGGCGATGCGAAATCGGATGGCAAGACGATAACGTTGACACAAAGCGATAAATGGCTGAAACAGGCGGTTATTTTGGACGGTCGCGCGATAACCGTCACCGATACAGGAATAACGTTCAATAAATTTAAGTAATTCCCACACAACATTCAAGCATTTTTCTTTTAATTAAATGCAATAATTGCCTTGATTTTATAGATCGCGCACATTGTCATTCAACGAGTTCATCAAGTACATTGAAATGTTATGCCTCGAATATGGTTTAGATCGCGAAGACGTGCAAATGCGGCTCGTTTCATGTGGACCGCCTGGAACTAATAAAATGCTTGCCAAAACTGACAAATAAACACTTAAATCAACTTGACTTTTGCGTTTCTCTTATTTATTGGCTCTTGAAACCTAAAAGTTGTGTTTTATGATAAAAAGCGATTAGTTGATAAGAAATTGCTGGCTTGAATTGTTTGTTTACGAATTATTTATTGTTTACTTGCATTCTTTTGTAAATTTCAGACTGTAATTTGTGCGAATAGCTGAATTGGAAAAAGTGGGCGCGAAATTGCCGCACATTCGGATTTGATGCGCTGAGCGATAAAGTCAGCAAACTCCTAGGAAAGAGCGAAAACGCAGGCGAGTAGTGCGATACGGGACGCTGTGGCATGCGCATGGTCCATGGAAAAACGCAATCTTTGTGATTGAGAAAAACGCAGTGATATATCAAATAAACAATCTTAATCGAGATCTCAACTACAAAAATACTAAAAAAGCAGTTACTAAACTGATCTCTCAACAAATTTAACTACAAAATAAAGTGAGTACTTAGTTTTCAAAAAAAAATTATTACGTCGCACACTTTGCTATTTTCTTTCTTTTCCTTCTAAAATCTTCAAATTCAAAATTCCTTAATTTTCATTGCATTGCATATTTTTGTTGTTGTTTGAATTTGAATTAAGTAATCTAATATTCAATGATTCGGCAATGTCCGAAAGTGGCACGTAGACCTCTTGGGCTTGGGCATTGAGTACGTGCGGGTGCGTAAAGGTGAATTCCACATAGAAACAGAAACAGAGAAACGCGGGATGATGAGGAATACAGGAAGACCGCCGAGCGATCGATTGCGTCCTCGTCGTTTGCGCATGCAGAAAGAAGGCTTTGTTAACATTTCTCCACACTACGCCACTGCCCTGCCACTGTATAAATATGTTGCTCCCTATCCCTGTTTGCCTTGCCTACTTCCTTGCCAACAACCAACAACCCTCAACGGCCTCAACTTTTTCTTGTTTGCGATATTAATCATCCGGATTGCATGTTCATGACTCATCCTTCATGCTCCTCAGGCGCTCTTGGCTTCTTATAGCTTGTCCATCAAGCAAAGAGCTCACATTTTATTATTCTAACAAATTGTTTAATTACACTACCTTAGAACAGCAAACACATTTCCATTTCACTAATCTATTTATCTATCAATTTGATAAATAAATGAACTTGAAAAATGTGTAAATTGAGTGAAATGGAAACGCAGTTTACAAATAAAACTAATGAATTTCTCAACGCTAAAAATAGTCGTGACACTTTGAATTTGAATCGATTGGTGAAAACTACTGCTAAATGTTAAACTTGCCATACTTGCGTTTGATGTGAATTGCAAAGTAAAACCGGCAAAACCGCTAAACTAATGATAAACTGCTAAACACACAAAACTTGCGTTCAATAGTTTTGTACGTTTGATTTGCTACTTGTTGACTTTGATTCTGAATGCATCGCATTTCCATTTACAATGCAAATGTGCCATTAGCATTTTCTCTACTCAACTCAATTTCCTTCTTGTCTTAACATAACTTGTCTTTGCTTAAGATATATTGCATAGAAATACAAATTACAATTAAGTAGATTCAAGAAATTTAACTTTAATTACAAGGAATCTTCAGACAACATGAGCTTTGAAATTCGAGAAAGAAATCGCCGAGTGATTAATGTGTTCTCACTCCTCGAGTTCGGTCTCAGTTTCTTGTCTTATATTTATTTTCTCGTCACTTTCCTACTTCTAAATTTAACTCCAAGTACCACAGTTGGTTTTCTTTATATTTTTCGATTTTCTTGCACGTAATGAATGAATTAATAAAAACAAAACGTTCAACATTGCGGTCTGCAGCGTACGCATTATTGATTTTTTACCGCACTAACAATGACTATCAAATTAAACTAACAAACCAACGACAACTAATAAAGTGCGAAAAGTGAAAAAGGTCAACTTGTATATTATTATGTCACTAATGATGTCATCTTTTTCTTTCGTACTTTTAATATTTACATTTGATACTATTCATTTTGGTTTCATTCGACTTGTTAAAATTATTTAAAAAAAAATTTTGAGTGTCAAACACTTTGTATAATCAAATTTTTATTGTACCTATGTTTAGACCTTGAGGTCCTTGAATATTTAGTTTTAATAGTTTAATTTTACTATAGATTGCTTAAACGCGTATAAAAGTGCAATTAATTATCAATTTAAACATAATTACACTGATGTGAACAATTTCCGTACGCACCCAAACTTCGTTGAATTGTTTGAATGTTTAATTGTTCCCATTATGTTAATTATCTATTTATCACAGTCGTAAGCATGCCCATGATGAGATCATGATACAAACAGAATCAAATATAAAAAGTACGCTGTTTTATTTTCTCTGTACTCATTTGTCTTATTTTTTTTATAAAAGTTTTTGTTTTGTTATGTAAATTTCCTTTTGTGAATATGCAAAGCAGTAAAACTTGTAGAAAAAAATATTCATCATCTACTGATGTACTTGATGTAGAAAGTTGAACTCACGATTTTAAAACTATTTTTAGCAACTGAACTCTCATCATCGCAATGAGTTAAAATTACACTTGAGAAACTGAATTTCTTAAAATTAGAATTTTTTGCTTCTAGTTTGAAAATGTCTGGAGAAGGTGATCAAAAAGTACAAGAAGTAACCGAAGGAGTTGCGTGCACGAAGCTTGAAAACGGCGACGTTAAAACCGACGACCAGAAATGCGAAGCCGGACCGACATTTAGCGAGCAATTCAAGGCGTTCTCCAAGTTTGGCGATTCAAAATCGGATGGAAAAACGATCACACTCTCCCAAAGTGACAAATGGATGAAGCAAGCCAAAGTGATCGACGGCAAAACCATCACGAGTACTGATACAGGCATACATTTCAAAAAATTGAAATCTTTGAAAGTTGCCATCGCCGATTACAACAAGTTCTTGGAGGATTTGGCAAAGGCTAAGAAGCTCGAACTCAAAGATATCAAAAAGAAGTTGGTCTCGTGCGGTCTACCGGGACATACTGGTCCATCTTCCGTAAGTCTAAACACTTTTCATCTATTTTGCATTTTTAAATTTATTATAAAAAAATTGTTTGGAAACTTTAGAAAGCGGCCGTTTCGAATACAGTACAACGTCTTACAGACACTTCCAAATACACAGGCACGCACAAACAGCGATTCGATGAAACTGGTAAAGGTAAAGGTATTTCTGGACGTAAGGAAGTCGCTGATAAATCAGGTTACGTAAGTGGCTATCAGAATAAAGATTCGTTTGATAAGAAGCCTGAACCTTAAAGTATTTTGCTAAACTCCAAAAGTTTATGAATATTTTTAGACGTGTTACGAGAAGAAAAGAAAATGCTTTAGAAATATGTTAAAATAAAGAAAATAAAATATAAATCATGAAAAATTCAACAAAATTTTAGATCTTTTATCGAAATAACAAGTACCTAACTGTTTCATTCAATGTCTTCTAATGTTATTGTGCACCTGAAACTTGAAAGTTTATATTTTGATATTTTAAACTTTTTGAAACGAAACTAAATGAAAAATATACATTTATAATATTTTACTAACTAATGTAGATATATTTGTATTTATTAAGTGTATTTCCGTTTCCCGGATTCTCATTGATCAAATATTTTGATAAATGTTCGTTTTATGATCTTTTCTGTGATTTAAAACTGTAATTGTATTGAATTATAAGAAAATACACTCTATTTATCAAAGAAACTCCTAATAATCATCTTTTTAACTAGAAACTATTTTGAACTTTTTGCGTACCGCAAATAGAACACCTTCCTATATGTTTATTGAGTTGCCTACGATTCGCCCCCGAAGTGTCAAACGCACGCCGCTTTGTTTATTGAATTGAGGTTAAATCCGTTGTTTCTGGGTTTTCATGTTATTCAGTTTAATAAAATTTAAAACCACAAATATTGTACTGAAACGTTCTGTAGCTCGTTCCAAAATGAGTGCGTTCATACAAAAACTCAACCCTCTCACCGGATTAAACGAATGGGTGGTAGCAAGCGAAAATTACGACTATCACCAAGAGGTAGCGCGAGCTGCCTTCGCAGACATGCTACACGACACTGAGAGGAACAACATGTACGAGCAAGCCCTCAAAATTGCCATCGAACACAAGCATTCCAAAGGGCAGAAAGCCAACGTGCTCGATATTGGCACTGGGACAGGATTGCTCTCAATGATGGCCTGCAGACACGGAGCTGACTCAGTGGTGGCCTGCGAAGCCTTCAAACCAATGTTTTATTGCGCCATGGAAGTGATCACATTAAACAATTTCCGAGAGAAAATTAAAGTGATCCCGAAACGATCAACGGATGTTGTCATGGGCGAAGATATGCAATTCAAAGCGAATATTTTAGTCACTGAAGTCTTTGATACTGAACTGATCGGCGAGGGAGCGCTGAGTACCTTTCAACACGCGCACCGCCATCTACTAGAAGAAGATTGTATTGTGGTGCCGCATAGTGGCACCATCTATGCGCAAATCATTGAAAGTCCACTACTTTCAAATTGGAACCGGATGAAGAACTTTTTTAACAACGATGGAGAGCTTGAGCTTAAAGTACCTGAAAGTATTAAAACCTGTGAGGGAACCGCTAACTTGCATGATGTACAACTGAGTCAATTGCCGCAGGAATTTATTAAGAGTTTGGTTTCACCTCAGGCGGTTTTTAAGTTTGATTTTTCGGGACGTACTCCTTTCGTTTTCGAACGTTCGGCAATTAATACGCTCAAAGCGGAGAACTCCGGCATTGCTCAAGGCGTCTTCATGTGGTGGGACTTGAATATGGATATTGAAAACAAAATTGTGCTGTCATGCGCACCAACTTGGGCGCATCCTTCCGCCAAGGCGGGAAATTCGAAAATTCCGTGGCGCGATCATTGGATGCAAGCTATTTACTATTTCCCTAAAGAATTACGTCTCAATAAAGGCTCGGAAATAAGCCTTATAAGTTGTCATGATGAATTCTCACTATGGTTCAATGTAAAGGAAAATTTGAAAATCACTGAAGACGATTTGAAGCGGCCGCACTGCACGTGCAATTTGCACGATGCATATTCGCGGACACGCATCGGGCAATTAAACGACAGTCGACGAACCAAAAAATACTTGCAACTTATCAACGAACACGTGGATCACGAGAGCGTAGTATTCGTCCTGTCGCAAGGATTTTATCCTGCACTCATTGCGGCGAAAAAGGCCAAAAAGGTATATTTTATTGAGACCAATCACATCTCACGACAGTTGACTACTGCTTTCATCGAAGAGAATCAACTTGAAAATGTTGAAATTGTCGATCTTCCTCAGAATAACTCTTTTGATAAGGCTTTTGTTTTGAGTGCTAAAGCAAATATCGTGTTGGCAGAACCATATTTCACGACGAGTATTGTTCCGTGGGACAATTTCATGCTTTTGCACCTGTTGAAGATGCTGCGAGGGTCGTTTAGTGAGGATGTGAAGATTTTTCCGATGGAGGCTGTTGTTAAGGCTGTAGCTGTCCAGTTTGATGATTTGCATAAAATTCGCTCACCATTAGGAGAATGTAATGGATTTCGTATGAAACCTTTCGATGATTTAATTGAGGTAAGTTTTCTATTTTTCAATTTATGTTATGTTATTCGTGATTGTTTCATGGAAATTGTATTCAATGTTTTCTTGCTGCGGTCTTCATTTTTGCATTTATTGGTATTTCTACAAAGTGATTCAAAATAATTGATAAAATCTAAAATAGAAAAATTTACACAAAAAGAAAATTAAATAATTTAATTTCTGGAAAATGTAAATATAAGATGGCGTCTCAATCAAAAATTTTACAGGAATCCTTCATTTTAATGGAAAAATCACATTTGATTGAAAAGTTAAAATATTATTTTCAATCGCTCTGTTTTTTATATCAAATTGTGGATTTTCCCAATAAAGAGAAATTTCCGTAAGTAATAAATTGTCTGAGGTTATCTCTTCAAATTCAAAAGAATTACGTTAATAAAATAATAAATATCAATTAACAATTCAATTCGGTATTTGCAGAATTTTTTTAAATAAAAAAAAAACTAACTAGAAATATTTGGAAATAATTTTCATTCCAAAAATCATGTTTTTGATGGCTAATGAAATCCAGCAAAAATAATTTTTGCTGAATTTCTTTGATGTTTGGCGTTGGGTGTCGTCTTCGGAAGCAGTAATTGCAATTTGTTAATGTTAATTACAGAAGTCGTGTAAAATAAGCGATGATATTGTAGAAGCCCAGCCACTTTGGGAATACCCTGGGATAGCTGTGAGTCAGCCGATTGAAATCGCCTCGATTAAGCTAACCATGCCATCACGCGAAACGCACGCAAACGAGACAAGAACGTCTTTTCACATAAAAGACGGGTAATTGACATTCTTTGCTGCAAAGTCATCTTATTAGCATATCAAACATTCACTATATAACTTTTTATAAATTATGAGCAGGTTCAGGTGCAATGGCATTGCGGTTTGGGTCGATTGGGTGCTAGATGACAGAGACGTTAAAAATGCAACGGTGACAAGTGGTCCTGTCGAAGCCATCGAAGTCGGAGAGTACATCAAATGGGACATGCATTCGCGGCAAGGTGTCTGTTTGTTAGGCAATCGGGAAATGCCAAGTTCTTTCGATTATTCGTTTAAGTACGATTTTAATGGTCTGGAGAGTACAATCGAATTTAAACCAGTTTTGTAACTGCACTATTTCAATAACTATAAAATAATTAAATTGTATACAAAAAGAGAATTGATTTTTGCATTTATTTTTTATAAAGAAATACATACAGCATGTCATTTTAAATCCAGTACATGTCATCTCTTTCATTGCGTACCTATAGAAGACTTAACAATAATATTCTTCAAATAAATGATTTATATAATTTAAACAAAATTTAAATTTATTTAATTATATTATTGAAGTAAATAAATTCAAGTGATTTTATTTTCTTGAATTAATTTATTTTTGTGAATGCGTGGACCGTATATAAAATAACACGCTGTATGGTAATAATGGATAATAAATTTATAATTATACAATCACGTTAATTACCTGATAAAATTAAGGTAAGTAAAACATCATTTATTTTGTCTAGTTCTAAAAATATCAAATTTAATTTCAATAAATTTCAATTCACTTTCTAATTAATTTGATTTTTAAATTGAATTGTCTGTCAATTGAATCAATATGCTTCAGTAACTTTACTTTTCTTTAAATTCACTTAATTTATCTCTTAGTTCTGTTTTCTAAAATTAGTTATCGCAATAAATAAGAATCTCATCATTTTTATTAAACCTAAAATATGTATAAAACCGCAACTTTCTTTGTATTACTATAGTTTTGATTAATAACATGTTGATGATTCATATCTGAGCAGATTTTGAGAGCATGTGATGCAAGTGATTTAATTTCTCATGCAAACGGCAAGATTAAATAATTATCCACATTCCGAACTCCGGAAATTGAGGAAATATAACGTTTGAATCAGCTCTAGGATTGCACAAGAGTGACGAGAGGCTTGATTATCAAGAATTCTTGCTTTGATTTCGAGAAAATTCAAGACAATATCAAGACATGATTAAAATTTTCAAGAAATTAGACAAGACATCGCGAAATAACAATAAATTTCAAGAAATATAAAGAAAAATAAATAAAAAAACTGTCTTGTCTTGAAATATCAAGAAGTTGAATTCAAGACAAGACCTTGTCCTGCGAAACCTAAACTTCCCCTCAAGAGATATTGTTGTCTTGAATTCTTTAAAATCTTTTAAATATTAAGAAATATGAAATAAAAAAAGTTTCGAAAAAAACTTTATCTTTAAATTGTTGATATTTCTTAATATGTATTGTTTGAATTTTGGTTTGTCTTGATTTTTGCATCAAGCCGAAGACTCGTGCAAGTCGTAAAACACCAATATGAAATTGCCAACAAAATAATCAAGAAAACGCTGGTATCCTAGCAACACATATAAATAAAGACAAAAATCAATAAAACTCCCCTGCAAGACGTTTCATTCTCAGTTTTACTTTTACACATTATATTTATTGTCTTTGGCTTGCTTCGTCCTCATAATTCCCTCCATAAACGCTAATAAATTAAAATTAGTGGCAAAATGCAAGGCTCGGTGACGGCATACGAGAAACCAGTACCCCATACAGGGCTGGCCGATTGGTACGCGAAGCAATGGGCTAATCAGCAAACGAACGATACGCGCCGCACGGACGCGTTCAATTTGCGTCATGAGGCGCGCCAATTGCGCAACGAGACCTCCATCAAGACGAATTGGGACACTTATCACAATAACGTGCGGCTGGCGGACCGCATCACCGAGCTGGATCGATGGCGCGAGACGATGACCGCTTGTCTCAACAAAATCAACCACGAGATCCAAAGCCTCCGCGACGAAAAGTACTCCACCGAGAGGGAGCTCGACTCTTTGGGGATCCCGCTCGGGATCGTCTCGGAGTGCTTGCAAATGCGGGATGGTCGCCAGGGCTTCGAACTCACTTATGATGATGGCGACACTGAATTAAAAACGGTAGCGTTTTTTTCTTCTAAATTTGAAAAAAATAAAGGAAAAAATCTGAAATATTTAGGAATTGTGCGTGTTGGAAGGAGTGCGTAAGTTGTTGGTCGAGCGTTGTCAAGCTGCATGGGAAAAAATAAACCGTTTGGAGGAGGTGAAATTCAAAGTAACGCTCGACCTCAACGACAAATGCGAAGCGATCGAGATCGATAAAGATCAGCTAACAATGGATAAAAACTGCGCGAACATCAGTTACAAGAACGATCCCTTGAAAATCGCCAAGAAGTAAGCAACATTTTTTTGTATCAAATCATGCGAATAAAACTGCCACTCTTCCCAAGGGAATAAAGTACATTTCTTAAACCGCTGAAAGTTAATGTTAAATTTGATTTTGCAATGGAAATTTGAACTAGTTTCGAACAGATGTCGCTTATGTTGAAATGCCAACTGTGGCTCTAATAAAATAAAGTATCTTTATCTTCAATCGGCTGAGAAGTAGGCACTTCTCTGCGGCAATGACAGCTACTTAAGTTGCATTTCAATGAGCATGCTTCGAAGTACTTCTATGCCTAGTCATAGAAGTACTTTTATGCCTTGTTTTAAAAGTAAATTCTCAATAAAATAATAATAAAAAAAAAAAAAGTTGCTGCTGCTGCCAGGATTCGAACCCCGGCCACTTGCGTGACAAGCACTGCGCTACGCAGGTGTTCATAGCGAGCGTCCTAACTGATAAATATGATATTTTCATACATTTATATTTAATTTTAAGATGATTTTAATTGTTCTCTTAAATAGATTGAAGATAAAATAGTATTTTATGCTCGGACGAGCAACAACAATGCTCTGTAACAATCTAACGGCGGCATTGAAATGAAACTTTTATGCCTGGCATAAAAATCAACTAATATTATTCCCTCGAAGCATAAATATCTATTATTTTATTAAAAAATAAATAAATTTAATAACTAGTAAACAAAACGCTCTCAATTAATTTTTCTCATGATGGTATAAATACATAAATTAGTAGGATGATAGGATGATGATGTAATGATTACACTTTGTTGTAGCGCAATATCGTATGAAACATGGTCACAAAATTCAAAGTACACAAAAACGCTCGCCGACAACGAGCTTGCAGACACCGATAAGCTGCGCGAAGCACTGTTTGTGATGCGCGAGCGCGCCCGCAACGATATGCGCGCACAACGCGACCGCGTCGACTTTACGCTGCGTAAACGCATCTACGAGACACAGAAGGCGCGCAACGAGCTCGAGTGGCAGCTGCTGAAGATGCGCGAAGAGATGGAGAAGGTGCACACGGAGATCAAGTCGCTGGAGGATTCGCTCGAAGACAAGACGGACGCGCTGAAGCTGTGCCAGACGCGCCTCGAAAACCGCACTTTCCGCCCCGGCACCGAGTTGGCCATCGACGAAGCGGAGGTGTGCTTGAAGGAGGAAGTGCGGCAGCTCAGACAGACCCAGAATGATCTGCGCGATAAGATCTATTGCGCGAAGACGACGTACAATGCGCTCGAAGACCAGCAGGTGATGATCGACATTGATCTGCAGAACAAGTCCCAGAGCTTGATGACGGACATTCGCTGCCTGGATTTGCGCGCGCGTCTCAAGACGGATGCGTTCGGACAGCCGCTGACCGACACGGACAGGAACATTGTGCTCACGAAAATGGAGAATGAAATTCCGCCCACATAAATTTCCCAAAAAATCTCATGGCACTTTTATCACAGATGGCACTATACACAATTATACAACTTTTTTTACACAGTGTTTTTTTTTGACTAATTGGTGACTTTTGTTTCTTTTTGGTGCCTTATTTAATGGCGTTGTGGCCGTGTTGGCAGGAACACACGGTATCGTTTAGGGTTTGCGTACGCACGTATCTCTTTTGTGAGGGCTCCGAACAGGAAGAATAGTTGAGATGTTGGATGCGCGTAATTTCGAACACGAGCGTCACTTCCTCCATCTCTTCAGGGCTGCATGTGTAGTTCGCCTGTTTGCAGCAACCGGCTTTGAAGTCACATTTGTGTAGAACGGCCACTTGCGGACGGATCACCTTGAAAATGATTCAAAAAATTTAGCACTTGAACCAAATTACAAAAATGTATTAGGAAAAGCACACGAAACACTTGAAACTCTTGAAACACTTGAACTTGAAATTTTTGCATTTTTGCACATAAATTTCTTTTTCTGTTCAAATGCGCAATCTTACTTCGCAAACGCCGGATGGTTTGTCTTTCTCGTCGAGCAGTTGATCCCATTTGATAACGCGCGGCTGCGATGGACCACATTTGAAATGTTTGTTTCGCTGGAGGTTTTCGTGGAACAGCTCCGAATCGCTCTTGCCCGAAACGAATAATCGTAAATGGGTGAAATTTGTAAACATCATTAACGCGAAAATAATGAGCAGTACTAGTCTTGAATACATGATTTGGCGATAATTGTTTACTGTTATGCTAATAGACTCGTTCAAATATTTGTGCTTGTTTGTGATGTACGCTTGCGGGACGCCAATTTCGAAATGACTGGATGTGTTCGATCTGCGCTGTATTTATGTGGTGCTCATGGCGAGATGCGGTAAAGAGGTGCACATTTGACGAAATATTAATTAATAACTATAATTATCGAAGAACATCGCGGATTGCTCTCAAGTTGTCGCTTTATTGCTTAATATTGTGAATTATTAATTATTAAAATTTCTAAAATTCGTGTAGTGCTAATGTTGCAGTATAGAGAAAATTAAAAAAAGATTAAAAAAAATCAAGAGCTTCTTAGAAGAATAAACAAAACGAACGAATCGGTCTCGCCAGATGCTGTAATCTGTTGAAACTTGAAAGATTTCATCTTAACTTATTAACATTTTTGACATGTTAATAATGCATAGCTACAATAGATAAACAATGCTTTTCAACTATTTCAATTCACAAAATGTAATTTGTACAACTTTTAAGTTTTTCAATTTCAAATATAAAATCTTATAGCGAAAAAAAGTTGAACTGATGGTGTATGTTCAATGATTTCATTCTTTATTGAAGATTATGTACTTCAATGACACATCATAGAATTGCAAAGTGTTATGACGCTGATATCAATTGGTATAAATCATAAATCTCAAAATCAGCAACACGCTGTCTCACTAATCTCATGATAACGACTAAATTTATTCAATTTGCACGAATAATCTAGAATGGGATCAATTCATCCATTTCATTCCCTTCCTTTAAAACTCTAATTCAAGCTAGAACACTTTTTGACCATCCAAAAAGTTTATTATTTCATAGAAATAATTTTAATCTCAAATTAAGTAATTACTATTTAATTAATTACTTAGTAATTAATTAAATTGTAATTGAATGAAAATGTTGATATTAGATTTGACGATTTTTCGCGAGGTTACCATTTGCGAATAGTTTAATTATATGGTAATAGATCCCCCCCTTCCCACAATTTTGGTTAAACTTTTCTCTTGTTAATGATAATTATTATCAGTATTAGCACTATAATCGTTAAGATTGTATTTTATAAGTGGTAACAAAAAGTTTGAACCAGGCAGCGCCATCGATAAATTAAGTCGAAAAGTATCAATGGTATTCTAGGAATTTATTCCAAGTTTCAAGGACCCCATCACTAGATGGAGGAATACTATTCAATTTATGATAAGAGTTATCGCAATTTACAGTAAGATATCTACAGTAAAATATGGACAATCATGTTTCTAAAAATTCAACCGGAAGTGAATCTCAACAAGTTCCAAAAATCGAAATAAAAATATTTTTTTTTAAGTGCGCTCTTTAAACGAACATCTTTCCCTAGGGCTTTGTGACAGTTTGAACGGACTGCGGAAGCGCCCAAATCCGAATGTAGCGCCAGCAGGAAAGTCGCCTAAATACTAACACTATTATAGTAGCCTGTATTATAATATGCAATTGTGGCACGAGTAGCGCAGAGAAGGGAGTTTCCACATGATGACTGCCGTACGCTTGCTTCTTGCGCCATGTATATAAACGCAAAGATTGCCAGCGAATGCGCGAGTATCGTGTGCGTTTTGCTGGTGAGCGTGGCGCTATTTTCGTTTTATGGTTCATTCTAGTTACGTACGCAGCGTAAATTGACAGCTACAGGACGCAAAATACCGCAGAAACGAAATTTGTTGTTATTTCCGACGCAACATTTGCGCTCAACTAACAACGACGTGGAATTTACGCGTGTCATTTGTTTTACGCGATTCGAACTTGACCTAACTCATCACTCGCAGGACTAGGACGATTTAAACATGTGTGGTAAGTCATTTTCATTTTGATTACTTCTTGCGTTCGCAGCGTTTGGCGAAAGCCGGAAAGCTTGGAATGGCCAATATGTTATGGTCAGAATGATAGCCAGACTGAAACTTTCTAACCTAGACTCATTTATTAATTCTTGTTTTACTTGTTTTTAACACTTGTTTTGTTCAAAGTTTAAATTTTAATTAAGGCGCCAATATAATGACATTTTAAAATGGCGCCAAATTTTATTTAAATTTGACAGGCAGTTTCTATTTTAAATATATTAGTTCGTTATATGTAGATTTAAGTCCGTATTTTTAAGAATTATTTTAGTTGATGTTTACACAACACATCAAGTGAAAGTTTATTGAACCAAACAAACAAAAATTCTCAATTCCTGCAGTTGGTTTAGGTATTTTGAGTAGGTATGAAGTTGGTTGAGCCGGTTACGCATTCTTTTCATTTAGCAAAAACCCACACTACACGACTCTTAAATATAGGCTATTTATTGCTGGCAAACTTTGGTTGATTTAGTATGATGCAAGTTTAAATTGCATTGTGCAAAATATTTATAAACGAAATGTTTAATTAATCTTTGGCGAAAATTAATGACGAATACAGAGTGTTCACTTAATCTTGGGGTGTGTTTGAATTTCGCGCCAATTTTCGCACCTCAGGATTAAATAATCACCCTGTATACTATTCTAAGCCTAATAAAATAACCAACACGGAATAAAGGCAATAAAAATAACTGTGACGAAACGCGCAAAAATTCATTAACCTTTGAACATTTGCGTGAATTTCCGTGAAATGAAGTAAAGTAATCATCTTCAAACGGTATTTTTATGTACATGACA
>JARJDT010016972.1:0-13977 GCA_030264655.1 Leptusa sp. GC000079
AGCATGAAAATATAAATTATTATTAATAATGGTTATTAAAATTAAATAAATTTTATCTTACCTTAAATAAATAATTAGTTTGATTTTTTTAAGAATTAATGATTTGGAAAGGGAAACCCCTAAAATTTATAGAGGAATATATCGAGCAATTTTCTTCAATTTTGGGGGTGCTGCGTTTATATGACTCCTAGATATCTTTCAAACTTTAATTTTTCAAACTTTAACTTTTAATAATTTATTAACTATTGGGCTTGGAAGGTCGAAACTTTGCATAGTATATATAGATCCACACAAAATACACCAATCATTTTAATACTGAAATCGCAGACTTTGTGATATTCCTCAACCCCGATCTTTAATTCTATTAGGTGTGTATTATATCATTAAGATAGAGACGAATATGATGAATATGCAAATATGTATGATTGATATGGAAATTTGAATTATTGCTCCTTTTGAAACCAGTCCATTCCATAGTTGGAAAGCATGAGTTAAAAGCTGCTGATTAGCATAATATGGAAGCTTAATTAGCCCGTGTAAAATTATTTGCCACAATCAACAGTGAAAGTCAAGAACAACTCGTATTCAGTTATTATAGACGTTTGCCCATCACATTCGATAATACCATTCCAACCGAATCTAACAGAACAGCAAAAGCATTCTATAAGCATTCATATTTTCATTCTCACACCGCATGTACTGAACAAATTTATTAAAGTACTGTACACTGTATAAGAACATTTAATACAAATAAACGCATCTCCATAGTCACATGTGTATTATGTTATAACTTAGTACATTCACAATCGACAAATAATAAACTATGCATGGAAAATCTACTATCTTCTTAGTGAAAATTTCGTAGTGAATGCATCATACGCATATAGAAGTAAGTACTTACAACGCACAAAGTTTTAAAACGGTCACTGGTCAGTACTTAAAAACGCAAACGTCCATAGGCGAAACGAAGCGAAATAATATAACGAAGCAATCAACTGATGGTCACCGTTATAATTTATGCGTAAGTAATATTATTCAACGAATCCACATTGTAAAATTCTATTTACTGCCATAACTTTAGGATATATTATAGCTATGAAAATTGAAAATCTTTCAATATCGATCGTGGGATAGGTTTTTATTATTCTCACATTATCAACTAATTTTCTAATTTTCTATAATTTCTAATTTTTATAATTTCCTGAATATTTAAAAAATATATATATCAATAAAAATAAAAATACGCCTTTAACTTTACAAATATTAATAAAATGTCCATTAAGAACTTTATGTATCTCGCATTTCTATTGGAAACATTTCTCACATTACACAGCAGGAAAACATTATGTGCTTTAAAGCAATACCAATGCACTTGGGCGCCTTCACCATAGCTCGAACTCGAATCGAACGAGTATGTGCTCGATGCTTGCATGAATATCTGAGTATGTTTGTGTAGTGTTACGTATGTATGTAGCAAGTACGTTAGAGCAACGGTTGGCATGGAAACGCGAAGGCGATGACTATAGCAGGTTGCAGAATATATGGAGCCGGCAGGAATCCGGTCTTGTGATAAGAAACGTTACTCGAAGCCTGCAAGTTGCTTCGAGCGCACATACAACTACAGTTCCTCCAAGCAAGCCTACTACGGTGACGACGTCGACGGCGAGGCAGAAAAGAGCGAAAACAGGAAAAAGACAACAAGCAACTCAAACTAAAAAGGAAAAACAAAATTGAAAGATACTGGATAAGACTAACAAGAAATTACAAGATGACATACGAAGACCAAGGACTACGTGGAATGAAGCACAGAGAGGAAAACATATGACAGGTCACTGGAGATTGACATTTATAACTACGCATGCAGAAGGACGAAAAACACACCGCAATAAATATTCTACCTATACATAGATCATAAACAATATCACGAAAAAACAAAAAAATACGTTGAAAAAGTTGCAACGCTTTTATCTACGTTTCGGAGTTTATTTATTACAATGAGCAAATACACGTGAAAAAGGTGATTAATTTCTCTTTTAATTTTAATTAAAATGAATAAAATAATCCTCCTAATGTAATATCATCAAGTATCGTGCGTTCTTAATTAATTAAAACTTATATTTAATTTAATTCAGTTTAATTCTCTTTTTTTGTGATTGTTATGAACAGTAGGTTCCTTTTTTACTGCTTTAATTAAATAAATTTAGCGTACATATTTAATAAATTAAGTAGCTATACACATGCATGTACGAAATGTTCTTTCTTTAACATTTTTTGCTTTCATTAATTATGAATTCATCTTGATTCTAGTACAGAACACGCATTCACCTACTTTCCTAAATTTTCATTTTCCCAAAGTATTTTTTCTTTGGCACATTTACATAATTAATAAAATAGGAAAATAAATCTGTAATAAATCTTGCGAGATTTTGAGATTTTTAGCAATGCAAATTTGCAGCAGCAATTCTTAAATAGTCTCTAACAATATTGAAGGTCGTAAAACTATCGCTTCTTTTGTTGTCGTTTTTGTTGCAACAAATATAAGTTATTATGTTATTTTCGCTTATTGTTGCTATGTTAAGCATACTATACCGAGTGAAACCGTTATAAATGGCGAAACTTAATGAATGTCTGTAGATTTGCACACCATCCTTAAGCTGTTATTGTTTATAATTTACTTATTCATTGGAGTCAATTGTTCGTATGCGCGTATGTTCGTACTCGCGAATGTTTGGCGCAATGGAGACTCAGTTATAAATAGGTGAATATAATTGTTGCACCTACGAGTGGCATTGTTGTTCCGCTGTTCGCTTAAATGTTGCACTTTTCAAGGATCTTTTTTATTGCCATTATTTCTATATTGCTCTTTTTGCGTTGTCGATTCCGCTGCTCGTTTTTTTCGCCTCGAGGTAAAATCGACGATTGCTATTGCTGCAAAAGACAGATTATTACAAACACCACTGACATCATGATTGACATACTGAATGTTCCGCAAAAAATATCTCAAATCCTGCAATGAACGAGAATAGTGAAATATTTGCATTTATTTTACTTGTCAATGACTCTGTATAAGAAGTCATGCAGCGTAGTCATTTTCAACCAAGTCACACTTACATCACATCATCAACAAATTCAAATAAAAATGTAAAACTAAAAAGGTGACCTTCAAGCATCTTTACCGTTAAAATTTTTCTATCAATGCCAAACCAAAACAACTCTCAGCGCTTGTTAACAAGAAGTTGTTAAGAATTATAATAATAATCTACAAGATACAAGCATGCAACCGGTGTTGTGTAAATGTTATTATAGAAAATGTATTAAATATAAATAAATTTGAAATTTCTATAAATTGCAATTGGGTTTGGTAGTGACAATCAGAACAAATCGTCACTTGTGTACTGACTCACATGCACTGCATGCACATTCAAATAATATCTGTTCGGTTCCAATTCTCTCTACTAATTATTTCTATTTCGAATGTTGAACATTTGAACATATGTTTTGCAATACATACAGCGCCTTTCAATATTACAAATTAAATTATTTATACATCCTACCCTATTGCTCTACACAGAAAAAGAAACACACTGTATATTAAATATAAATATAGTTCTGGACAGTAATCATGGCAAACTGCAAAACACACATGCAGTATGCACAGTGCAAATCAAAGCCAATTTCTAATTAATAGAATTTCCCGAACATCGTCCCCAAACATGAAATGAAAACTCGTCGCCATGTATAGCAGCAGCAGAAGCAAACATTCATTCCGAACTACTTTTCTATAACACGAGAACTACCATAGTAAAACCAACTTCATTTGCAAATACAAGGTCATCATTTAATCCAGGTTTTTGAATTTCGCGCTAATTTTCGCTAGTATCTATGTTTGACTTGCACGAATCTAGATGTAATGCCGTTTTAATATTCACACTACGCAAACTCAGATTGGCGATTTTGACAAGACAGAAAGCGACCTCCGTGGCTGCTTTGGAACTAATTTAAAATATGTAATTCAAATTTCAAATCAAATCTGTTTTCGTTTGCCAAGATATTCAGACTTTATCTTGAAATTATGTTAGTGTTTAGTGTGTAATTGTAAATTTGATCTTGTTTTTCTTTTAATCAAATCAAAAAAGCACATACATATTTAGAAGTAGTTTCATTGATGACCAACAGATGGAGAATCCTTAAACGAAATCGCAAATTTAAATATATTGCTAAATAAATTTATTAGAACAACAACATTCTATTGTGTTTGTGGCCGAATCTAACGTCTCCAGTCATAGGCGTGCAGGAACTTGGTAATGACAACATCCGGCGTTTAAAAAAATGGCGCGAAATTCAAACACACCCCAGGATTAAATGATCACCCTGTATTTAGATGTACTTTAGCAAGTGGTATTGAGCATGTGGATTTGTGCTAAACGAACAAACAACGCGTAACGAGATGCGATTCCGGATGAGACTCATTCAGTAATTCATTAAAATTATCGAACAGAAACCGAACACACCAATGCAAAATTGATGCATCCCGTATTTAATTTCAACATAAAAATTGCGCTGTGCTAAATTTTCAGTCAAAATCCAAACAACCCCAAATGTAAATGTTTAGTACTTATACCGAGAACAAGAATGAAAATGTGGCAAACTACGAAAATATTTTGAAGTTTCGTAAGTTTGCTTTCTCATAGCCATAGTTTACATTAACATTTTACCTGACTGATTCACAGTATGAAGGCAAGTTTGAAATAGAATGTTGTGTTCATTCTCTTTAGAATGAGTATGTGTGAAAACTATTTCCCATTTTCCACGTGAATTTCTAATTCTGAATCAGAACCTAAAAACCCACACTGTGTGTACACGCAGGCATAGTGCTCTATGCTTCTATGCATAAATTGAGGATGAGGATAGGAAGATGGCTTGCTGTTACACATAAATAAGTCTTGATAGGTGTGCGCGCTGTGCATTGCATGAGCGTGGTTCAAATTTAGAATTTTCACTTACCTCTACAACTACATGCTTACAGGCATGGTTACTGGTATCGTAAAGTGGTAACTGCTGGCAAGTATCTTCATGCGGTTCGCGGTTCAGTGCAAGTCAAAATTGGGATACGGGAAATACCAAAGTCCAAATTGAAGACGACGTTTGGTTTGCCATGCAACTCACCCGATAATATTATAAAATCAGAATTAAAATATTTTGAAAAATTAACAGTTAACTCAAAATAGCACAACAGCTGTAAGTTCTTGTAAGTTATCGATAATAGAATTAAACATTTTGGTACTTACTTACGATCTATGCTTACGACCAACATCACATTCGGTTTAATTTTTATAAATACAACAGAGCACTTAAATTCAGACAAATAAATGATGAACATGGTAATTGTCGATATGGCTATAAAATATAATAAAAATGTTATAAAGTTATAATCAGTATACTAATAGATTAATGTACAGGGTATAACACAATATAAGAGGGTTTACACCAGCATAATATTCATCATAAATAGTATAATTCATTCATATTAATATACAGTATTAACAATGAGCAATTAGGAATATTTTATTCATTTCTGATGTTATTAATTTAAATACAATAATATTATCGATAATAATAAAATCTTCAAGTCGTAATAGTTCAATTTTTCCGTCAATTTAAACGTTTTATTTATTCGTTTTTTGTAATTCAATTAGTTAAAGTCGTTCAGTAAATATACAATTTTACATCATTTTACATACAATACAAATAAATGCATTTTTAATGCTTGTCGTTTTGAACAATTATTTTAACATTTTTTGTGTCGCCTACTAGTACTAGAATTTCATTTATTAATTAATATTTGTTTTGTTTTCTGCCATCAATCACATCTGCATAAATAAAATTCTATGCCAATAATTTATGTTTTAAGTGTGATATTTAAAAAAATTAAATTGAATCGCAGTAAAGATTTAATGAAAATGCAATAGATGCACAAATATTTCGCTCCTCAAAAAATGTTTTAATTCAAATTCAATTCCAATTTGCAATGCAACCCATTAATAATCAATTTTCATTATATAAATCAATTTGCAACAAATGATCATCAATAATTTAATTGAAATTTGATCACGTTACAATTAATAATTTTAAACCGTTGATTGAATTATAAAAGATTTGCAAACAAAACAAAATAGCAGTCAGTTATAAAATAATGAAAACAGCGGGGTGATGATAGTAAATAAAAAACTAATTGCCCCCACAACTACTATCGCCAGCGAACGCAAATACGCTTCTGTGTAATTGTGGTCGCGTATACATAAGTAATGCGTTCGATGCATCAGTACACGTGTAAACAATGAAAATTGGAAAAACTGCATAAAACAACAGAGAAGCGAACAAAAAATTGAACCGAATCATCATGGATAGTGGATGCTAACTGCGGTGCATGTGAACACAAGAGTCCGATGTACGGGCGTTAATTACGCGAATCGCACGCAAATGCATATGTGAACCCGCGTCGGTGTTATGCGATCGCAGAACACACAACGTTTAATTAGATCCAATTTTACCGGTTCGATTCAATTAATTAAAAGTATAGAAAGTGTTCTGATCGAAATATTATATGCACCCGAAAATGTGCGAGTTGCACTTTGTTTCAATGCCAATGTCATTGATTAATCAACGTAATTATGAATATTTGTGCATCTATTAAAAGTTATCTTATCAGTCTTTTTTTTTAGAAAAATATAATTATTGAATGAATTTTTTAACCATCGTTGTTGACAAGTTCTTAAAGCAAAAACATTTTATTAGAGCACCAAGTACATTTAAGTGTTTTGTTTATGTTATGCTTATTTATCGCACATATTTTGTTTCGTATTGATAAAGCAGTAGGCGATCTATTTTCGATAGGTAACTTTGTACAGTGTCATCCGAATTGAATGTCATTCGATCGGATGACATTTATAAGATTAAGTTGACATTTGAATTTAATAAATTATAAAAGTGTGACGTTTTCTGATGCAACTTTCATTTTCGTGGCAATATCGATTCAATGCATTTTATATGGGCAGTGTATTCTTACCCGACTGCGAACAGTCTTTAATTCAAATTTTTTACATCCAAATCTTTTTACCGATTTCCCAAGATTTCATGAGTCGCAATATTTGAAAATTGAGAAATTTAAAATGGCGTCATTTTTGTTTCAAATTGATCGTTAATTTTTATTTGTTTCTTTAAGCAGTCGGGTGTTATTTAAAAAATCAATACATTATGCCATAAGTAAAAAATTATTAGTACGTATAATGAATGGGCAGTATCAATGTGGCATTAGATTAGTGGCATACGTTTATTCAGTTTGCTTATCTAATCTCAGTAAAGCGATCAAAATTCTAAATTAACTGAGTGAAAGAACTAAGAAAACTGAATAAACGAACGCAGCTACTAAGCTGATTTGATTTCAGCATTGTCCTGTTACTATTTACAATATGAATTGTCCTTGAAAATGAAAGGAAGACGTTCGCGACAAATAAATATTTACAAACTTGTTAAAGGTAACTTAAAGCAACTGTTGAATACAGTCTCCCAAAAACACCAACTAAGAATTAAGTTCATTGTTGATTAAGGGCATCATATTTTACCATATCACTTTCTTCATATTTTTTCGTCATAATTACCCAGGAAAGTTCGTGCATGTTTCCGAAACAATGAACAAGCGGGCGGATATTGCTCGGCAAGGCAATAACCACACGCACGTGACAGCACGACCAGCCTACGAGTATGAGCCAAACCAAACACAAATGTCATTGTCCCTTGCCATCGCGTATGCACTGCCTGTCGGTGTCGGTGCAATCCTAGCACTGTGTGTAAAAACAAAACATTGTAACATTGATTTTCTCTTTGGATTTTCCAAATTTATTATTGTTTTAATGTTCTTCATGGAATCGGCAGGCATTTTGAGGTTAGGATAGCAAAACAGCACAAATACAAACGCTTGGCATTTGTTTGGATTTGGTATGCTAATGAAAATTG
Organism: Leptusa sp. GC000079; assembly: GCA_030264655.1. Classification (NCBI taxonomy): domain Eukaryota; kingdom Metazoa; phylum Arthropoda; class Insecta; order Coleoptera; family Staphylinidae; genus Leptusa; species Leptusa sp. GC000079. The sequence goes on from JARJDT010016972.1 coordinate 8,014, forward strand.
TTCACCGCGCATCCATACTCGATTCGCTGAGCGTTTCCGATGAGCTGCTGCTGGTGTTGGTGTTGGGCTCGTTGGTGGTCGTCTTGATTTTTGGCTTATATTCGGTGATAACGACCGTGACACTATTGACGGTAACTTCCCGGGTTTGCGCCGTGCTGCGATCGACATTCTTCAGGCGTGGTGGATGACGTCGCTTCTTCAACGCCCGCTTGTCTTTCTTTTCCTTCTTCAGCTGGCTGGTCGCGGGCAGGAACTGGCTGGCGACTTGCTGTGCGGCTAATTGCGGATTAATGCGCGGTTTTCGCGTCGATGTACCTTTGCGTACATCGCACATGAGGCACTTGAACGCCTCGGCATTGTTTCTGTACGTGCACACGCTGCAGTCCCAGAAATTGTCTTCAAGCACTTTCGCCTGGCGTTTCGTCCGTCGTATCGGAGACTTCTTGTGATCCATTCTCAGTTTGGTTCGTTGATTGCGTATTCACTACTTCACTACACTGCACATTTGTCGTTTTTTGGTGCAAAACTTAAAGTAAACACAAGTTCGTCATGTAAACGCGTTCATTTCGACGCAGCCCGATGTTCGTCGTGTTGTTTGCGCGCCGCCATTTTCGGTTCCTGTATGCGATGCGCGTGCGTTGTGCACGCGACGTTGCCTAGTCGCCGACTGACTGACGACGACGAGAAGGAGAATTCATGTCTCGAGTCTCGTGCATAGCAAACAACAAATAGCATAAATCATGAATGATCACTGAGATCGATAGATATTTTTAAGAAAATCTTCAGTGCTTCAACTTGATACATTAGAAAACGCACACAACACACGTATTCTTATATACAAATACAAGTTTAGTTTTGTTCAAATGAAATTGCAAAACTTTAAATCATTGTTTTCGAGCAGGGCCGTTTTATCCATTAGGTAATACAGTAAACATTAATTATTATTTTATATGTAAACATTAAAGCAAAACTTGAAGAGTATAAAATCAGAAAATGAGAAATATAAAACGAAACTGAGAAAATAAAACAAAAATTGCTAATTTGCGTAATTTATTAATCGCAAATTTTATCAAGTCGGAATAATAAGGTAAAACTTTTACAACTGAAAATTTAAGTATTATCTTAGGGCCTATACGAGCACCTTGAAGAGGACCTGTTTCCTGTTACCAAGAATTAAAAATAGTTTTTCGCGCCAAATCGCAAAAGGGAAAAAATATTTGCATTTGAAAAATAAATTCCTAATTCCTTTAAATAACAGTAGTATCATATTCAATTAAATATTACATTAGGCCGTTTTATCCATTAGCCACCGTGTTTAGGGCCTGCGAAAATGTAGCAAACACTTATTATTTTTAAATATGAAAACATTAAATCATAACTTGAGAAGTATAAAATCCGAAAATGAAAAATATAAAAACAAAACAAAAATTCTACGTTGGGTGCATTCATTAATCGCAAAGTTTATCAAGTCTTGTGCTCGGCTTCAGCATATGAAGACTTTTTATTCCTTATAGCAAATTATTCTGGGAATAATTTAGAAAATTCGCAAATTTGGCACAGGTAATACTTTTGCAACTGAAAATTTACGTAATACCATAGGGCCTACGAGCACCTTGAAGCGGCCCTGTTTCCTGTTTCCAAGAATTAAGAGTAGTTTTTCGCGCCAAATCGCTAAAGGGAAAAAATATTTGCATTTGAAAAACAAATTCCACTTTAGTGAAAGTAGTATCATATTCAATTGAATTTTGCTACATAGTTTATTTAACGTGCTTTGGCAATTTTGAAAGAATTTTGCTGAAACTCGCCTGTGGCCATCAACTTTGTAACTTTACGCTCTCGGTGTTTGGTGTGTAATATATGAACTTTTGTATCGGTACATCTATGCTATCGCATCTACAGCTACAGCTCGAGTAGATATGCAACGTTAGTTAATGCGGCCAATTTAATTATATGCACATAAATTACTAATCCGCGACTGTTCCCTGAACACAACACGTCTCTGCACGAGTGTGTAGGGTCAGTGTGCACTACCCGTCCACATCTACGTCCAACCGTCTGTTTGAAATACGAATACGGCACATTACGTGTTACGATGCCGCCACCGCCACTGATGCCCAATGTGCGACGCAATGGCAATGCGAAACGATAAAATTAACTTTGCATAAATAATCGTAAATGCCTATAAAGTATTTATTTATTATTGCTGCTTGCATTTACGATTTGACAATGCGCGCTGCACTGCACGCCTAATTACTAATTAGATAATGCCTTTTTATTAATACATGATAAACGCCCTCAGCCATTAAGCATTTCGCAGATTCTAGGCAAATCCCCGCGAATTTTTAAACTTGACAATTAAATATTATATGTATTTAAAGGGGCGGGGAGGAAAGACACGCATTTTTAATCCGCACTAACTTGCTAATTACGAGTATGGCAGGAGGAAAACAAACATCGAGCTCAATAAATCAGGCGAATTGCGGGTAATAAAAGCCGTGAGCGACATGATGGTAAATAAAAACAAATATTTTTGATTTATACGTAAGTGCATGAAATAAATGTACTTACTATGCCTTTATTCAAGCTAAAACCAAACATCACAAATACCATCTTAGTTACGCACAAATAATACATATAAATAAATTTGCAGAAATTACTCATCTGAAATCCGCCTCAAATTATTGCGAGTTGTAAATGTCACTATCACTACATATTTAAATAAACCGCAAAAGAAATAAAATGTGACCAGTTAACATTCACATATTGCCAGCCAGGATGGAAAGGAAATGTAATGAACTATTTGATTTGTGTATTTGTCCAATTCCAATCGCGTTTCTTCTATGCCTTGCGTTGTCTTGTTTGTCTCGCGTATAGCTACAAAACGAAAAGAAACAAGAAACGACGGCGACGTCCGTCCACCACATTCATGCCATGCGAGTCGATCGTGTTCGTTTTTTCTCCTCGAGACAACTACTATACATACATATTGGGTACAATACCAGTTTTTTTCTTCATTTTTCTGTTCGTTTGTATTTTTGTATGCTCGCAGTCGTGGATGGCGTGCATGTTCTTGCATTGCATGGCAGCATGCATACGATCGTACCGTATACCGTCCACAGCATTGACTAGTCCAACACAAATGTTTGTTAAAATACAAACACATTTGAAATGCTCGATACTTATTCTCGCACGCAATGGTCGCGACTGCATGTGAAACGCAAAAAAACACTGCGGGACTTGTCTCCGCATATACGAGATACACAACTATAGAATTTTTGAATTGTTACACTATAAATTCTAAAATTCAAAATTGAAACTATTAAACTGTTGTTCTGAGATCCGCGAACGAAACTAAAACTTGAATTATTGATTCTACTTAGGTATTTTATTTTCAGGATTCAAAGTGGACCTCAGAGGGTTGCACAGACTAGAATTCCTCAATTCCTGTCTTGACTTATCGAGACGAGAAATTTAAATTTCTCGTTTTGTCATTTTTCCCGAAGGGAATTTCTTGCCTATAAGTCTCGCGATATTCAAGAGTCTCGACTTTGACAAATGTTCAACGAAGATGATTCACATTTAAGAGTTACCTGACAGGAGGCAACCCAACATACTTTTTAGTGATCTTATATATTTTTTATTCATTTATAATATACTAAAATTTATTTTTGCTATTTTTTCAAAATTGTTATTTATCATTATTTTATACGTATTTTGAGAATCGGGAATCTTAACCTCAACTTTTCTTGAGCACTTAGTATAGAATTGAAATATTAACCGAAATATTTTCTTGATCTCGTCGAGAAATTTTGACAAAGTTGAGACGAGAATTCTTGAAGATCGAGACTCTCGTGCAGCCCTAGTAAATATTAAATCCCATTTATAACTAGTGTGACACGAAAATTTTGGTATAAATAAAATAGTGGCGAAAAATTTCAAACCATTATTTCTTAAATAAATTATTTCTTACTGATAGTAAAAAAGTTGTAATGTGGTAATTTAAGTATTTGATGGTAGGTATTTAGGTATTTGTAAGTTTTATTAGGCTTGTACGGCTACATAAGCAACGGCATTAATGAAAGAATAACAATAAGACCGAAAAGCCATCATAGCCAAAACCAAGTATGTGAACCCAGACGAAACTGCGGCGAGAAAAGGCACACTTTACAAACGCAACTTATTTTGTCAAACATGCTTGTGACCAGTTTTCTTACAGTACTGGAAACAAAAGAGAACTTGAACTACGGATTTCAACATCTTAAAACAGTTGCTAAAGTGTTGCTAAAACCTGCGAAATGAAAACGAAAGTTTTGCTGTTTTTTAAATTTTCATTATGAAATAGTCTTTGGCGCATTTGCAACTTCACACTCGTATTTCACGGTTTCCTTTCGTTTTTTGCACGTACAATTTATGTTTAGAAATTGTTTATGTTTAACAATGTATATCGTTTTGTTATTGGTAATGTTTTGCATTCATTGTGCAAGTTCAGAATTGCAAATTACATTTGGTAAAATTCGAACACCAACATATTCTCAACTTCCTAAAACCAACATACGTGCGATACACATGTGAGCTTGGTAAAGATTTCCCAAGCGGTTTTGCATCGATGACTTCATCATGTTCATTTGTATTTCTTTGTAAGTACGTGTGTTTGTTTTTCAACATTTTCCCAATTTTCAATTTTGAAATAATTCCATAACTTTGCACAGGGCAACAGAATAAACTTATAGTATACAGTGTGAACATTTTAGGTCTTTTATAACAACAACCAAACTAATGTTTTTTAATTATATGAGATCCACTTTTAACATTAAATAAATCTTATTTAAGTTTTGCTTATTCCTTTCATTTTCGCTCGCACTGTACTTACTCGAATATGTAAAACTCTGTGATGTAGTTATAAAAGAAAAGAATTCAATAATGACGCAAATTAAGTAATAATGCGGAATTCATAAATGATTCATGCACTAACCGAGAAAAAATCAACAAGTGCCCAACACTAAAACATTTACACTTGGCATATTATATGCGATAAGCAACCCATTCAAGTCAAGAGGCAGTGATCATGAGTCATAATTTCTTTTTAAAGTTTATTTACTACATTTATCCGATCTGGATGCGGCCATCATCATTTTTTCTTTGTGCACGTTTTTGAAATGTTTTCTTGCTGCTTCGCTCAGCGCAGCGCTGCTGTGTCCAGTTACTACGTAATACGGGCTTCTTTGCGCTCCTCAACTTTGAGTTTGAGTTCTTTTTTTTTTTTTTGGAATGCTGCAAAGTACCTACCTGCACATACTTGACAATGAACAAAAAAGAGAAACAAGAAAGAATGCGCAACTTCGATGTGATGTTTGAATGAACACATACTGAGTGTTCTGAAAGCATTAAACCTCAATCATCCTATTTAAGTTTCAAATCGTTGTTTTGTAAGACTTTATATTGTGATATATTGAAAGTAGAATTATTTGGCCCTTGCACAAGAACACAAAAAGTTACAGAACTAGCAATAACAAAACTAAAAAGACATCATCCACCCAACACACAACAAAACAAGTAAGAACTAAAAGAAATAAGCAAAAAGACATAATAAAAGAAACGTATACGAAGAATCGAAGGAAGACTGAAGAGAGAGCCCAAAAAAGCTGTATCCGAAAAGCAAAACGTGAAGTTACTGAAAATGTGGACCATCGAGACTCCGACATGGACTGCTTTCTTGGAATATCTCCCCGGATTTCTTGATTCTTGACTTAACATCGCCGCCATATACTCACGATTTCTTTTATTCTTTCCTTTTTTGTGTTTTCTTTGTAATTCGTTTAATATGTAATGCTTGGCTGTCCAACTACAATTTCAAGAAGAGACTGCTTTAAAAAAACATAATATATTCTGATAATAAATCGCTTATTATCGCTTCTAATACAAGGTGGTCACTTTTAACCCTCCATATTAAAAGTGTTAGTATTG
>JARJDT010016976.1:0-15567 GCA_030264655.1 Leptusa sp. GC000079
AACATCGAGACAATATCGATATTTTCCTATCAAGATCTCGAGTCTTGACAAGATCTCGAATCTCTATTTTTACTAGCTTTCGTAGGCAACTTTATTCTATTTTATGTGCAGTGATGACTTTTTTTATTACAATTAAAACATTTTATAATCAAGATTCAAGATAATCGAGATCTTGTCGAAATTTGCGGTTCAAGATCAAGATCAAGATTAACAATTCGAGATTTAGTCAAGACAAGAACAAGATTAGCTATTCGAGATTTTGTCGAGACAAGAACAAGATCATCCACATCTCGTCTTGTCTTGACAAGATAACAGCACTAAGATGAAATGATTTGTTTGCTTTGTTTCGAGTTGTTCTCCTTGATGGGAATTCACGATTTAGTCGTTCGTCAATTTATGCGCATTTTAAAAGAGAAAAGCAAAAACAATGTTGAGAATTTTCGGTTGCGTGGTGTATATATAAATTTTTACCCCTTATTTATATTTCATTTGTGACCGTCAGTTTGTATTTTTAATGGCCGTATAGTTTTGAGAAGATAGAGCTTTTCGTAATTTATATCCTCTTCTTCGAACGACACTGTGACATTTACTTTATGTGAACCTTCCCAGATCGGAATTCTCTGATAACGACCGAAAGATATTCTAGAAGTCATTGTTTTATATTCTTTTCAACAGCGCGCAGCGTTGCTTTGTCTTTACTTTGCCATGCGATGGTAAATATTTCCAAGTTGGACAAAAATGCACAACTGGTCCTCGTGAATGTGCATCGAATCGAATTCACCGCGATTCGAAAATGTCAATAAATGTTCTTGATGTGTTTACCTAAAGTTTTTTTCTTCTTGCGACCGCGACTTGCGACACGATAAAAAGTCGCGCGATTTTATATGCAAATTAAAAATTATTTCGCTTGATGTTGTTAGTTTTAATTAAGCAACAATAACTCATTTCATAAAACTTGCCGGAAAATGCTTGCCCATAGCTCGGCACTCGGCTGGAAAAGGTGAAATTTATTTGATTCGAGTGGAAATTCATTGCGACATGCTTCGGTGAACGCGCCGGGGGATCGCGGTTTCGCGCGCACGCTCTTCGCGCTCTCCAATCTAAACGGCTCGCGTTCGATCGATCTTCGCGATATTGCATGATAGCGGCCGCAACTCCACCTCTTTGGATATTTATTCGCGTGCGGCCATGTTGTCCACGCATAAATGTTTCCCCAGCCCAAGAACTTTATTTATTATTTACAATAATAGCAAATTTCATACGCAGTGTATTACAAACGAACAAACAGGATTTCATTTAACAACTTGTAACTTTCTAACATCTAAAGTTAACTTGTTAGAAATTGTTTATAATTTTTGAATGTTTATTACAGGTATTGAAATATTGCGACCATCTCCATGGCAAGTGGTACTTTTCTGAGGTCCGAGCAATTTTTTCACGCCGATATTTGCTCCAAAATGTTGCCATCGAAATATTCCTTGCAAGCAGAAGTATTATAAACAACATGACTTATTTTTTACGAAATTAACATTTGTTTGATTTACAGCTTCTATTTTGTTCGCATTTCCCGATCAAGCCACCGTGAAAAAAGTGATTAAAGTTCTTCCCCGCGTTGGCGTTGGTATCAAATATGGTATTCCACAAACTAGGTAATTTTCTTAATCAAAAACAAAAATTTAAAATTCTTGTTTATAATTTTTGTGTGTGGTTTTTGAACAGACGTGCAAGTATGATGTCTCCAAGACAATTAATGCGCAATTCGAACATGACACAGAAATGGCAGCGACGCGAAATATCCAACTTTGAATACTTGATGTTTTTGAACACTATTGCAGGTAAGCGAACTTTGTTGTATTTCATTTAGATTCCAATGTGATGACATCCGGAGTTGTGGAGTTAATGTGGAAGGAAATCGTCAATTAAGATTAGCGCAATGACTGCAATGAGAAAATCTCAATTTGTGCGAGTGATTATAAATAGCGCGTGCCGTATTCAATTAAGTAACAGTAATCGAAACTGACGAGAGATTTTTACTTGTCGGGAAATAATTTCACACGTTGACGTACCGTGAAGTCGGAGTTAAGTAAAATGTCCCATGCAAAATTAACTGTTGCCACGGGGGCTGGAAATAAATTAAAAACGAATACATCAAGCGCATGTTGAGTTTAAATTTTCGTTAAAGAACTCAAGATGCGCGGCTATTAATAGATGCACAGACAGCGTGATTTACGTGTACACTAATTCCAACAATTAGAACATATTTGCATCTACAGGGTGTTTACCAACAAAAATTTCAGTTTCAGGAGTGTCTTATTGATTTTGAAGAATTTTAGTCTTGTCTTGAATTCCATCACGATTTCGTGTTTTTTATTTAGCAAAATTTTATATTTTATTTTTAATTTTTTTATATTTTTGAGATTTTTGAAAATTTTAATTTTATATTTTCAAAACAACTATCTTTGAAAACAACATTTTTCTGTCCAAATTATACAAAAAATGTTTCAAAAATGTTCAACATTTGAGTTGTTTGTCTTGCCATTTTTGATTTTTTTGCAAAATTAAATTTTGTGTTTCTAAAATATCATTTTCTTTAAATTCAAAAATTACTTATTGATAAAATGGAAAGATAAGAAATTCAAGTTTCTCGTCTTGAATTTCAAGACAAAACTAGAAATCTAAATAAGACAAAAAAATCTTGTTTGGTGTAACCTTTGCGAAATTACTTTCTTTTTGTATTTTGTTGTTTGCTTTTGATAGTAATCAAAATTCCAATTTCCTCTGATGCTTTTCTATACTATGCGAGCAAATGTATTGTAAAATCCCGGGTTAGCCGAGTAGAGAATTCAACGGGTGGAAAATGTCAGAGTGAATTAGGCGGCACCTCAATCAGCGTAACCAACTGGGGATTACGGCGCCCTTCGTACCAGACCCTAGTTCTAGTTGATCCCGAAATAATATACAATCTCATTCCCCAAGCCAAACTAAATAAGTTCTCCCGACTTGGCATTGCAGGACGCACCTACAACGATCTCAATCAGTATCCGGTGTTTCCTTGGGTACTAACAAATTACGAGGGCAAAGAACTCGATCTCAGCCAGCCTAACAACTATCGCGACCTTTCGAAGCCCATCGGCGCGCTGAATCCCAGCCGGCGTGCGTACTTCGAGGATCGTTACAACACGTGGGACCACGAGAGCATCCCGCCCTTCCACTACGGCACGCATTACTCGACGGCGGCGTTCGTCCTCAACTGGCTCATCCGCGTCGAGCCGATGACTACAATGTTCCTCGCCCTGCAGGGCGGCAAGTTCGACCATCCGGATCGCCTCTTCTCCTCGATCGCCCTCTCGTGGAAAAACAGCCAGCGGGACACGTCCGATGTCAAGGAGTTGATCCCCGAGTTTTTCTTTCTACCCGAAATGTTTGTGAATTCGAACCGATACCGGCTCGGCAACCAAGACGGTGGTAATATTGTCGATGATGTTGAGTTGCCGCCGTGGGCAAATTCCCCCGAAGAGTTTGTGCGTATTAATCGCATGGCCCTCGAGTCGGAATTCGTCTCGTGTCAGCTACACCAGTGGATTGACTTGATTTTTGGGTATAAACAACGAGGACCCGAAGCTATACGTGCCACGAACGTCTTCTACTATCTCACTTATGAGGGAAACGTTGACATGGATTCGGTCACTGATAAGGTGATGCGCGAAGCAATCGAGAACCAAATTCGCAACTTTGGGCAAACACCGTCGCAGTTGTTGATGGAACCACATCCGCCGCGGAGCTCCGCCATGCATTTGTCCCCAATGATGTTCTCGACCATACCTGATGATGTCTGCATGACGATGAAGTTCTTGTCAAACTCGCCAATCGTACACATTTCGGCGAACACGTATCCGCAGTTACCGTTACCTTCAGTGGTTACAGTTACCATGCACCAGCAATTCGCTGTGAATCGCTGGAATTCCGGGTATGCAGCCTTGGCTCAGAGTCCCAGCTATGCAGATTCGCCACAAAATACCGGGGCGAACTTACCATTGTCCATGGACCCAGTTTTGTGTATGTTGCATTAAAGCGTTCGCAAACTAGTTTCTCAACCTGTACGTTTTCAGCTCAAACCAACAATAGTACAAATCCAATGCTCCGCCGCCATTTGGGCGACAATTTCAGCCAAAACTTGCGCATTCGTTCGAATTGTTTTGTGACAACCGTCGACAGCAAGTTTCTCGTAGCGTGCGGTTTCTGGGACAACAGCTTCCGGGTGTTTTCGACCGAAACCGCCAAAATAGTGCAGATTGTCTTCGGCCATTATGGCGTCGTCACGTGTCTGTCGCGTTCCGAATGCAATATTACTTCCGATTGCTACATTGCTTCCGGTTCGGCGGACTGCACAGTGCTGCTGTGGCACTGGAACGCCAGGACACAGACGATCGTTGGCGAGGGCGAAGTGCCCACTCCTAGGGCCACGCTGACAGGACACGAGCAACCCGTGACGAGTGTCGTCATTTCCGCTGAACTTGGGTTGGTCGTTTCGGGCTCAATTAGTAAGTTTACAAATTGCGTTTTTAGAAATAAGAACAAACTGATGTTTGGTTTAGGTGGACCCGTCTTAGTGCACACTACTTTCGGGGATTTGCTACGGTCCTTGGAACCACCGAACAGTTTCTCATCGCCTGGGAATATTGCCATGTCACGGGAAGGAGTCATTGTGGTCAACTATGAGAAAGGAAACATTGCAGCTTTCACAATTAATGGAAAACGCTTAAGGCATGAGTCCCACAATGATAATTTACAGGTTAACTTATATAAGTTTTAAAATTGTTATTGGATTTTGACGAAATTTTGCGTTGCAGTGCCTCATATTAAGTCGTGATGGCGAATATTTAATGACTGGAGGCGATAAAGGCATCGTCGAAGTGTGGCGAACATTCAACTTGGCTCTGCTGTACGCCTTTCCAGCATGTGATAGTAGCGTTAGGTCTTTGGCGTTATCACATGATCAAAAGTACGTCTCGTCATTGGTCAACTTAAATTTCTAGGTGTTAAATAATGGGTTTTGCTTTGTTGCAGGTTTTTGCTAGCTGGTCTAGCGCTAGGATCGATCGTCGTTTTCCACATCGACTTTAATAGGTGGCACCATGAATTTCAACAACGTTATTAATTCATTACCACACGGGTAACGGGTAAGCGAAAGCCAGAGTAAAAGCGGAAAAAGCGCGCATTTAAGCAAGTTTACCAAGTAACTAACTACACTATACTAGACTATTTTTTACACAATATTTGAGTATTATTAAGCGCATTTATTCAATTAATTAATATTGTTATCAACTTGGTTTTCTTTTGTGCAATATAATGTGTAAACTTTGGAAAAATTAAAAAAATGTACTTAATAGTTAATAATAAAAAAGAAAAGTAAATGGAAAATCTGAAATCATGCCAAAGCCACGTGCACGGGCAACTGTCAACATATTGTGATTAGATTAATTCGGACCGCAAGTAATTATTTACCAGCAGTCTAATTAGAGTTTGATAGTAGGTACTTAATTTTGTTTTAATTTCAATCTTGTTGTAAGTATAATGTTTAATGAAGAAATTAACGAAATGCTGAGCTAACTCAAGTGAATAATAAGTAAGATGACATACACTAAACTAACTCACTCACTCACACACACGATTCAATTTGTAAAGTAAAGTATGAGCACATCCTTACAGCTTTTAAGCATGCACGATATTCCTATAAGGCCAAAACAAGTTGTTAAGCCTCTCGTTAGGCAAAATGTTTTTAATGCAAAATTGCGCGCGCATCATTTGATTTGAATATATGATGATATTGTGTCCGCAATTCTTGTATTGTTTTTAATATAACATTCCCTCCAGCGTGTGTATAATAAAATAATGATTATTACAATAATAATAATACTAATAATATATAATTAAACAAATATTAATATAATAATGATTATTGCAAATCTGTCCAGATGAATCAAACTTATTGTAAATAAGTAACGTTGTTTTTTACATAATCGCTACTGTCTGTCATACAAAGAAACGTTAAACAAACAAGCAAGCAAAAGTAATAATGCAACTAATTAAATATGTGAGGAATTGTATTTACTGTAAGTAATTAACTATTATAGTGTATGTTTGATGTTAGTAATAATATACTTCTTTGTATACACGCACTTTTTGCACTATCTTATCTCTTATAATCTTGTAAACTTGTAAAGTTTCCTGGAACTACACCGGATGGCTAAGTAGTAAGTATAAGTGTAAACCAGTTGCGCAATTGGGGGTTATTGCGCAATAACGACATTTTATTTAAAAAATAGGATACATAACCAAAAAAACATCTTGAAATTAATTATCATTTCTTTTATATTTATCTTTTCAATTAATATATTTGCGTTCAAAAGCATTAGTTGCGCTTTTCATCAATAACACTTTCTTCCATCGTTGTCGTATCAAATCAATTCGTGTCTTTTTACGAATCTTCCAAAAAATCAACTCAAACAAGAAAGCGCAGACACCGCAAGCATTTCCAAAAAGAAGCATTAAGAAAGCTCCCTCGAAATGCCTAATTGTTAGGACAACTTCCGCGTCATCTTCCTCTTCGTCCTCACCATCGCCTCCTGGATCTTCAACTTTAAAACGTTTTAAGTAGTAATCTTTCCATAGTTCGATGAAGCCAGCTTCCACAATACCCGATATAATGCTATCAAAAGAGTGCTTCATGACAAATCCCTTCGAAAGGATCATTCTCACTGAATCGCTGTAAACTGCATCTTTTACAATGGAAATTTTTGGGGTGCCATCCTTGTATTTGACCTCATTACTTCTACCAATATAATATTGCGTGTAAAATTCGCCTAAGATTGTAATAGTATCCTGGTCATTTGCAACAGTTAAGAGCCATTCGTGCATTGTCTTTTCCGGTACGACTACCTCATATTTATTGTAGACGTTCATCGCCCGCGGGTTATCCGTTTCGTTGAAAAGTTCTTTCTGGCGAGTATCGCCACCTATACCCAGTGAACTATCCAAGACTTCATCATAAGTATCAATTTGGTGTTCATATTTAACATTCGTTAAGACATCGATTAGGGCACTTTGATACAGGCAACTAACAATGATCATAAACATGGCGTACGAAATGAAAATCAAACGGTTACGACGTGCTTGCGGTTGGACAGGAACAGCAACAGTAATAGTCAATTGAATAGACATCATTATGGCCGAACCAATTTGTTTCAAGTATGTATCTTCGACGGGGTTCTCGGGTAACAATATTGGTTCGGCGCGTGTTAGCACGCAAAACAAGATGGCGACCAATAACAATATTGCCGACAAGATCAACCATGTGGTCCACGTAAAAATGATCAAGAACAGCTTCCACTGCGGGATTTTGTCGGCCATTGGAACGATCCAGACCATCTTCTCGGTGTAGTAATTAACTGTATAGTCGAAATCAATGAGGCGGTCTGCGCGTAACGAGACTGAGCCAACACCGAAATTGAAAGGATCCTGGTAGACTTCCTGTAACATTCCGGACCAATTACCATTGGGTAGTTTTGATCCCCAATCCTCCGATCTGTTGTTATAGGTAAACTCGTAGGAAATGTTCATGCGGATTGACATTTCTCTTAGAAGTTGAATTTCCAGACCTTCATCAGGGCTGATTACAAATGGTGGGACCCGTGTTAGTACGACACCAACGGTGCAATTTAATTTCGCCCAATCCCGGTCCAGACGAAAGATCTTTGATGTGAACGCAGCATGTGAGCAAGTGTTTAGTAAAACAAACTGAGGATCCGTCATACAATGTATTACGTTGGCAGCAAACAAGTCGATAGTGTACAATTGATAAGTGTCGGGATCCGAAGACAACAATAGTTTTACATGATATTTGCTGTTATCGTACGCTATTCGTAGTATATCCTCCGCCATTTGTTTAGTATCATTGCTCATCTTCATGTAGAACAAAAAATATTCGGCGGAAATATTGTAACTTGTCTGATTTTCTAACTTTGCAAAAACTGTTTTCAACATTTCCAAGTCGTCGAAATAAATCAAATAATATTCAGACCTGCGTAAAGTTTGGTAAAAATACTTGTAAACTTTTTGCTTGTCGCTATCCTTGCAATGCTCCAAGCAAACTTGATATGAATTGAATATGTTTCGATCCCCATTGTTAATTTCATAACTAACTGAGTATTCGACGGCGTTCTCTTGGAGTAATTTAACCGAATTTTCCAAAATGGAATATCCTGGTTCTTGTGTCACATTGCAATTTATTATCGTAACGAGACGATCAGCACCGAAACATTCTTTAGCTGCGGCTAGCAAGCAAAGCTCAGGATAATGAATGCCTATTTCGCGGATGTTATAAAATTGCGTTTCATCCACGCCGCCACAAAATGAATGAATTAATATCACCGACGTGATAAATTGCTTAAACATTTTTAGTGCGAGCCATTAGCCTACTAACTCGGCGGGCTAAAAACGCAGATTGAACGGGAATGTCCATCGACACAATGAAATTGAAAGAGTACATTAATCACTATAATCATTTTAATCTTTATAGGACATGCAACGACTGCGACGACGACTTTTGGCAGTTTCATGGATGATTTCGTGCTTAACACGCTATTATAAAATCGACAAAACAAACGTAACATGTAACATCGCAACACGAAAATGATGTGCGATTGAACAATTTGTTCAGGTATATTTCAAATAAACGAGTAGTTCTTCGTAATATACATCACCGCATTTATAAAGATGCATCAGCAATATGTCACGTTTTTTTTTTTTACTTTATTTAAACTAAAAAACATGAAGATAGATAACAGATAATGCCATACAAGAACCAACTATTTTTAAATCAAAAAATTTAATTACTTACCTTATTATCAGATCCTCTAATAACACATATTCAAAAGAAAAGAAGGCGATCAATAAAAGGATTGAGTAATTCTTTACGTCTTTGGTGTGTGTGTATTTATTTGACTTACTTTATTTATGCTAGCAGTAAATAAAATCTTAAATTAAGTTAATTAAGTAAAGGATTGACTTTTGTATGACTATCATAACAATTAACAAAGGTGAAAGACATAAGACAGTGAACTAAATGCATTCGTTATCAGTTTCGAAACGGCCAAAAAGTGTTTCGATGTAATCCAAACGCATTGCCATTTTATAATCGCAATCGTACTTTAATATCTATTTTAATATCGTTAATTAATGTTGGTAATTGGTGTTACACGTATCATGGCAAAGTCGATTGTTTTTAAATGTACTTTCGATATTCAAAATTTAGTATTTAAACAAACTCAATACAAGTTTTCAAGTTTACATTTTCCCAAATTTCCGTTTTTCACAAATTTATAAAATTTGAAAACTTTATTTTGTTTAATAAATAAAATTACAAAACGGAAATCAGGGTAGTATGTTTGTTTTACGTCTTAATGGAACACAAATAAGTATGGAAATATTTTAGATTTAAGTAAGAGTAGTATACGTTAATGAATAGTTGTGTGTTTTGCATGTACGATTAGTCGATTAATGATTACATAACTAACGACACCACAATTAGCTAGTTTAATTGCGTTTTCGAACGATACAACAATACCCTGTTTGTGCGCAAACGTTATTGTTTTGTTGTTGAATCTATCTAAATACGTACGCAAAAAATAAAGTAGTCATCAGGCTTAGCAAGTAAAGTTGTTGTTGTTGCGCGTCACCAGTTATCAGAATGACAAAGAGTTAGAGCATTAGCATTGGCATAGGAAAGGTAGGTACGTTGATAAATCATAAACATGCGATTACAATATGTGTGTGTTTTGCATTGTATAAGCTGATTTATTCGGATGAGTGTCTAATAGCAGCTAAAGCCACGCATAAATGTGCTAATAACAAATAATAGCAAACGATTACAATGTACAATTATTACAAATACGAAATGCAAACGTGTTTTCAGTGTAAATAGTTTTAAAATACAAATATCTAGTTGTAAACAGAACGATTACAAACAAATTACAAAAAACATGAATCGTAAAAATTGTAAAATTGGCATAAGAATTCATTAAAACATTTAAAACAATGATAAGAATTAAAATAGATACAGGAATGAATCATAGAGCGTTTTTGTACAGGGTGTTTCATTTCTTCACTTTAAATAAGTAACAAATGAAGCGACTGCTACAAAAACTTTTCCGAATATTAAAATTATTGGTCAATCTTCATTTTCTTTGTGTTTTTTTTGCAATTACTCACCAATCATTATCAGTTATCATTAAATTTTATTAGTCTAAGATTTTAAATATAAAATCGAAAAAATCGCGGTGTTGTTTTCTGTCTTTGTATAGATTATAAAAATACAAGTATTGTATATGAATAAATCGTTGGCACTCACATTAAGTTGTTGTCTTTAGTTGTTTATAGTTGTAATAAGCGTTTGTGTTGACGTTTATGTTGTTACGATTTCAAAAATGTTAAATTCTCGGCTTATAAGTGAGAGTAACGTGTATAGTTTCCGGCTGCGACGATTTGCCGCCTACCTCGACGACATTGTTCGCATCCGCGACGATAGCGTTATCAGGCGGACATGAACAGAGCTCCGCCTTGGATTTGAACGAGCACGAGCGCGGAATGCTCTCGTACTTGAGTTTGAAGCTGCCCGAACGCGAATTGCTCGCCTTCAATTCGCGTCCTTTAAAACTGCAACGCAAAGCAATACATTCGCACTGAATTAACATTCGAAACGGTTGCTCGTACAGGAAGCCATGTTCTAATTACCTATTCGAACGTGAACTCGTCACTTTCGTGCGGCGACTCGTTGACCGATGCAGGTAGGAGCGTTTATCGCGCGAATTCGAACGGCGAATGCTCGGCCGTTTCTGAATTGATTCCGCACTCAGCGACAGGCCAACTGCACCAACTAAAAACAATTCATTAACATCTTTCACTTAAATTACGCTAGCGTAGAGCAGGGCTTGCCGAAAATAAAATAGAACTATTTAATAAATAGATTTAACTATTTTGACCAATCTATGAATACTAAAATTTCACATTTATTTTCTTTGCTAAAAATAGTATTTTGAAAGAGTTTTTAACAAATATTTATTCAACCATAAATAAATGAATTAAAATTTGTAAAGTTATCAAAATTTAGTAAATACTAAATAGTTCTATTTTATTTAAAAAGAGTTTTCATCCCTAAATAGAACTATTTTCTATTTCAATAGTTTTTCGGATTATTTTGGCAAACCATGGCGTCGAGTACATACCAATGGTACCCGATGATGATTTGCGCATTAGTGCGCTGGTGAGTGCAGAAACGTCGCTTTCGTCCAGCGGGAGGTCTAGTGAACCCCCGCAACTTGTACATTCGACGGAAGGCGCCAAGAACCATTGCGAACGCGTCTTCATGCGTTCCGTTTGCCGTTCATGGACCTCTGGAAGGTAACTCAAACTGCGAGTACTCTCAGCGTACCGATTAACGTCTCGCAGTTCATCTAGTGTCATATGTGGTCCTGAATGACTTTGGCTTGCTTTGGAGGAATGACTCGCACTTGACGAAGCGCTATTACCCTTAAAATCAACAAATCAATGGTGTTTTTTGTTGCAACTACGAAAATAACAACAAACCTGGAAAAATCCGTTTTGTTCTAATGAAATGGAAAGTCTAGTGCACGATTCAAGGAGGGTGTGTTCGGCAATCATGCCGAGACTCGTCGTGCTCACGGACGTCGTCGGCAGGCCGCTCTCGACCAACGCTGGCGTCGACTGGCTCTCATCCTGCGACATCGCTACAAAGAGCCAAAAACAGTGTTTCAATGGCGATGAACATGATTGGTTAGTTGTTAAATGAGCATGACTTGGTGAACAACGGCACAAACATAAATTGATTAATTGTTTAGTTTAGTAAGCACAGCATGATAATAAATGTCAACAAAACCAAAAAAAAACTCGTCTAAAAAATGCGTTTATTACAAATATTTGCCAAATATATCACAGTGCCATTATTTTATAATAATAGGTAGTAAATATAGTTTAGTTAACAGTGCAAAATAATGTAAAATAATCGGTGCACACAGCATCGCAGGCAGCAGGCATCATTGCATCATGAGAATGACCATAATCCATGTTATAATCACCATTAGCATTCGAGTAAAACTAATTTAATTTCAATATGAAAACTGATTGGACTTGCAACAATTTCAAGTCCCATTGGTAACATTGGTAAATTGATGGTAATTGGAAATGGATCAATCCACATTGTTTAATGTTATGTTTTCTTTGTTACCTTCAAGCCGGTATTTCGTTCGCCATCTGTCGCTTTCGCATTGCAACCAGGTTTTTTCAACCTCCATTGATATTTGTCCTATATCGTTACGAGAACAACAAACGAGAAACATAACATTTGAATGTGCGCAAAACAGTGCAAACGCAAACAACTCATTACAACTTCACATGAATATTCACTCAACTCAAAGCGAAACTCTTCCTTTTAGTCAATATCCATATGATAAGAGCAATCAAGCATCGTTGAACTCACCTAAAAAGTATTGTTCTAAAGCGTTCAGCTGATTGCCAAACACTTGGTTTTTGTTCGACGGGTATTGAAAGGAGCAAATCCATTGGCCCTGGACGCGCAGCACGCGGCCGGTGACACGTGCATAAAACTCGTAGTTTTCCCGGCCGAATAAGTCCGAAGTGGCGAACTCTTCAATCAGGTGCTTCATTACACGTGTGGCGACCTAGATAAAAGAGACAAAGTAATGCATAAAAGACCGAACTAGCGTTGGCGTTAATCTATGTTGAAATTTACATTCATTATAACTTGGAATAATTTGTGATTATTTATTAGTCAAGCATGAGCAACGCGCAGTTTTGTGTGTTGTGTTCTAATTCAATCTTAATTGGGCAACTGACGTGGATTATGCGTTATGCATTCGAAAGTGGAAAGCGAGAGCGCTTAATTACTCAAATTACAGCTCAATGAATTGATGAATGGAAAAGTTAGTGTAGAAATTTCGATTTCGATTGCACTTAGATTTCAATTAATAATTTTCATGCCCTACAACTATACATGCAGCAGTTTCGTTTTAAAAAATAATTTTCCAAGGCTTGCTTAAAATAAAATAAAAATATATCGATTTAAAAAGTTTATTTCAAACACAAACTTTACTTCCAATTTCTGGTTTATGATTTTCTATTTAAATCATGTCTTTTGTGAATTAAAACGAATTAAATGTTTTTAATTCTATTTTGGTATTTTCTATTTAAATAGTTTTGAAAACTATTATAAAATAGTAAAATAATATAATGCTTGAACTTTAAATAGCTTCAGTTGACGGATTTTTATTTTATATTCGTCATTTATTTGGGTAATGTGTTTCATTTTTTTAAATAAAACGAATTAAATATTTTTAAGAAGCACTATCTATTTGATATTTTCTATTTAAATAGTTTTGCATACTATTATAAAATTGCAAAATAAAATGATTTAACTTTAAATATCTACAATTGAAAGATGATTATTTTTGCCCAGTCATTGATGGATTTTTATTTTATATTCATTTATTTATGAAATATCTTTTAGGTTTATTTAAATTAAAATATTTTCAAGAATCAAATTCTATTTAAATAGTTTTTAAAACAATTTTAGCAAACCTTCAAATTTTCAATACAAAACAATAAAAGTCACTCAACAATAATTAAGTAAATTGTTCTACTGAAATATAAATTACTAAATATCTAATCAAATGTAACTACATAGAAAAAGTACAGCTAATAATCAATTAAAACTTACATTCACTTCGGCCTGCATGTTGCAAAAAAGTAAAGCATTGTACAGCATAAGCAATCAAAAGTGAATCTTATCAATTAATAATTATTAATCAAAGAACAAAATCAATTCCAAAATAGAAAAGAAAAAACTACTTCTATACAATAGTTTCATTTCTCTTCAATTCGGTTCTTCATTTTCCTTAATTAATATTTCCAATTGTTTTTTACCGATAAAAATTAAAAGCTAATAAGTTCACGCACCTTGAATCGCATAACGTCCTCCATCTTCGCCGTCTTGCCATCGCTGACGCACGTGTGGAAAAAACTGGGTGCAACACTGACACCAAGTGCTTCGCTCGTCATGCCCGTGGCGGCACGATCACTATTCGAGGAGATAACACGAAAAGTGCCAAACAACAATACTAGCAGTCTTTGTGTGTAGATAGGAAGTGATGCAATTATTCTGCAATCAAAGCGCCGCACATAGAAAAACTTGCACGTAATGCTGATAACGCTTGAAATACCTATGAATATCATCGCGCTGTTTCTGCACGTCGCTCATTTCGATAATGTCAAAGAATTGATGCTCCATATCGCGGCCGAAAACGCCGCCCGGAATCTTACGCAGAAACTTCTTGAGCACACTGGCAATGGTGTACACGCTGAAGTTGTCCATGTTGATCAGTCTACCAGTCTGCAGGAAATGTGTGAGTTTCTTCATGGCGCCTTGATTGCCCGGCGCTCTGAAGACGTCTTTTCTGTACGGGGCTTCTTTGTTCAGCTTCAATATCAATACCTGTAAATGCAAGCCATACACATAGGTATTTTGCAGCAATAGTTGTTTTGCAGTTAGTTGTTATTACATAAAGGGCTTAAATCAGTTATAGTGATGCGCACAAGACAAGTTTAATATTGCTCTTGTCGAGATAAGTATCGAGATGGATTTGAAAAATCTCGGCGAGACGAGAATTTATTGGGTAGATCTTTAAAGTTATACACAAACTCCGCTTATTCTTGATATAATAGATACTATACCTATTATATCAAGATCTCGTCAAGACTCAAGACCGAGACCAAGATCTACAAAATAATTCTTGTCAATTTAGAGATCAATATTAAATTTATATCATCTAGTCGAGACTAGATCAAGATTGAGTAATATCGATCTCGTTTCGTTTTGTGTGCATCATTGATCAGTTAGTTCCCCGGCGCCTTCGCCAAAAGATAGCGAACGCCCTGTATGCAAGCAATCAGTTGCTAATTTGGTCTTAATTGCAGTTTCAATTACGCATCGAATTGCGCAACGTTGAAGTTGAACGTTGAATGATTGCAAGTTGAATTGATTCGTGTATGCGACTCAATAACAAGAGGTTGGTGTAGGTCGGCGTGTGTAGGTGGCCGGGTATGTTCCATTTACCCCGGAGCTCCGGCCACTCATCTCGCCATCACCAAGGCAACCGCTAATGCGCCCCAGATTTTCCACGAAAATCATACGCTTGCAAATCACCACTCTTCAACGTCAAACAACAAAGATGCATAACCTATTTATGCCTCCCTCTTATAATTATATCTAATTCTTAGCTCGACTGCGATTCGCAAAAGTCGTCTTTGCGTCACAGACAAGACATTAGTTTTCCAATAATAATTTCCGAGTAATTTTCAATGACTAAAATGACGAAAGAAACGCGAGATGCTCAAATTCCAACATCGATAATAATGTTATGAATACGATTCCCGCCTATTTGCAAGCGTTATTTTCGTTGCCATACGCAGATTAAG
>JARJDT010016990.1:0-11416 GCA_030264655.1 Leptusa sp. GC000079
GGAGAAATCGGCCATTTTAATTTTAAAATAGCCAAAACTACCCTTGTGTAAGATCCGATTCGATTTAAATTTTTACCATCGATTTTAGGGACCCCAACAAACCTGCGTGCGAAATGTCAGCTCAATTCCGCCATTTAAAATTTGACATAAGAGTAAACTACCATTGTTTATTGACCGATCAGGATGAAAACTTGGGAATCGTTTTCAGGGGCCTTAACAACCCCAGATATCAAGTTTCAACCCGATCGGAGCATTTCGTTTTTTGACAGCTGTCAAACTTTGACAGATCTGTCCGAAATTGATACATACTATCGTCTTCTATGGCAGTGAAATCCCTGTATACCAAATTTCAATTTTTTAGGCTGTTTTGAATGGCTGAAACCTGGATCAGGTTCTTCCAGTAGTACATTTCGGTTATATTTTCCTACTTCCATTTAGATACACATACATAACTCACTAAAAGCTGTGCCGTAAATGCGATATTACACACGGGTTTGTTGATTTTGATCGTTCCTTATATGTCAAATTCCAAATGATGGAATCGGGCTAAGATTTCGTATATGAGGTTGAGGTCCTTGAGGTCCCTAAATTCATGGTGAAAAGTGAAATATATTCGGAGCATTATCAAGGGTAGTTTTGGTTATTTTAAAATTAAAATGGCCACTTTGTCAGCCATTTTCAATTTTATGTCAAAACTTTTTAGAGATATTTGTTTCGGTGGAAATTTTGAGTAATTAAGGTTTTGAAAAATTTTCGATTAGATGGTACCTTCAAAAGATTGGTGTGCAACCCTCTACCAACACACTATATGCAAAACAAAAGCATGCTGTGATTCCGTGGAAACCAATATACGATTTTAATATTATTTGTTTTGTTGATATTGATTACCACTACAGTGCCTTCATTTAGTCGTAATACCAATACCCACGTGATCACAGAGACGAATACGATCAACTTCTAATTATGAAAAACCATTGTTACTGGTCACGTGGGTATTACGATTAAATGAAGGCACTGTAATTATTACAATTTCCATGCTTTGCATTAGTAATTTACACTATAATTGTTGTTCAAAAAAGAAGAGCAAACTCGACATATGTATAAATAATGTGAGCAATGATAAGAAGATAACAAGATATGATTTGATCTTAATTTAATCCATAATGTTGTTAAAATTAACTATAACAAATTATATGTCAAGTACCTAGACTGACATTTTCTATTTTTAAAACACATTATTAATGAATATGAGGTATTGAGGTATTTTCATTTGGATTACGCAATAAGTACTCGTCTAATATAAATTAACTACTTGTCGTGTTAACAACGAAAGCAAACAAACAAAAATACCCAAAGTCAAAGAAGGCAAAGTTGCAATTCCTGACATGACCACGACGTCGAATTATTGCGGTGAAGCAATGCAATTATGAATTATGCAAACGAAAATTTCCTTAAAAAAGTGTCCCGCTATTCTAACAATTTAACAAAAAAATAAAAAAAACAATAACATTCCAAGAAAAATATATTAACAAAAATGTCTGACAACTACGATAAGAAATCATCATCAATAATATGCATCTTATTGATAACAACTCTGAAAACAATCGCGTGCAGCAAATTATTTGCTATAAAGTTGATAAGCTACGTGAGTTACGATTGTAGACAAATATCTGGCGTCGTGTTGAAACACCCTGTATGGGAAGCACATTTCGTGCAACCACCACAATCCAACGCGTGTCTCCCGCTCATCATCAAAACCATATCGGCGTTCTGTGATAGATGAATAGCACAAAAGTATAAATTATTAGCCCACGACTGGCCACAAGTCACTCACGAGTCGCACAGGCGGTAACTGAACGTTATAACAAGAGCAAGTGTGTTCTTGCGCGCGCGTTTTCCATTCAATTTTCCAAATTAAATCCAAAAACAAAACCGATCAAAGTGTGACACTTAGAAATTATTAATCGATAACAAATCCCAATTGATGTTTGTTTATTGCCACTTGAAACGAAATATGTGCGCAAAAAGTGAAAGAACTAAACAATAAGTTTACACCGCACAAATTGAGTTAATTCATCGGCGCAAGCATGGAAAACAATCAAGTACCGACAATAAGCGACTTAGTGAAAGAAAAGGAAAATGAGCAATTGAAGAAAGGCAACAACACGAGCAAGAAAAGTGAAGATAAAGACGTTGAAGCATTGACAAAGTCCAAGTGAGTTTGCTTTTGAGCTTGTGTAGAGATCTAGAAACGCGAATTATTAATAGTTTGACGGTCAGTAGAGATTTTCTAAGATGCGCTCATGGGTAATTTGGCATGCTTGCGTGTTAAATAATCGATTTATTTAAATTTAAACTTTAGATTTAGATTCTCCAAGTGTTGAAACAGAGGTCAGGGCTTTCGTTATTATAATTATCGACGATATCGAAATGTATTGTCGCTTTGATTTTTATTTGCACATAAATTAATATCACCATAAAATAGTAGCGTTCGTTTGGCCAATCTCAGTTAATTTTGGATTTGGTGTCGATTATTATCTGAGATTAAGTGAGATTAGTTAAACAAACTCAATAAACGAACAGCCCTAATGTGTCCACCTATCTTCTTAGAACAAATAAATTTAATGCACTATAAATATATTTAGATTAGCATTTAAACGATCCATTTGCCATTTACTTAAGTAACTTAAGTTTAAGTTGATGGTCATTTTGTTTATGTTTATTTTAATGTTCACCAATGACAATAATCTCACATTTTAACTAATAATGAAAACCCTGAAAAGATTAACGGTTATGTGTGTTATTTAATCGTTTTGCAGATGACGCAGTTGTTTAAGGAAGTGAGATTAATTACTGATTTTGCAAATTTTTAGAAATGAAGCGAAGACGAAATTCACCACCCGACAAAAACTCGGACTGACGATGCTCGCGACCGTGGAATTCTCGAGCTACTGCTCCATGTCGATAATGGCGCCATTCTACCCTCGGGAAGCAACCGACAAAGGAATGTCGGAATCCTTGGCAGGCTTCGTATTTAGTTTTTACGCTTTAGTGATATTCGTATCGTCGCCAATTTTCGGTAAAATCGTACGTACACGTGCAAATCACAAATTCTTGTACATAATTCAATATTTTTTTGCCAATTTTTAACAAGTTTTCAAATTTTTGTGGGTTGAGTCAGTTGCTTATATTTGAGCGCCATCTATTAACTAGTGGACGAACTTGCATTTTATCGGCCTAGAGCATTAAAACCTGCTAAACGTTGGCAGATCAAAACTTAGAGCAAATGTTGTGTGTACTGTTCTGAAAAATCGCTAATTTTTTTAAATTTTTATTTTATTAATTAAATAGATTCAAAATAAACGCACCATAAACATAAGTGAAGAATAAATTAATGAATTAATCATTGTTGGTTTTAATTTAATTTACAGCTACCGAAAGTTGGCGTGAAAACATTGTTCATAGGAGGAATTGTTACCTCTGGTGTTTGCAGTATTATTTTTGGGTAAGTAACTGACATGAAGTCAAGTGATGTACGAAACGAGATCAATTTATGCAATTCTATTCAATATCAATTTAAATTGACCAAATAAAATCTATTGTACACGTTCTACATGAAATAATTCATGGTAACACAAGTCATTTAAACGCATTGTACCGTTGTTAAATTTAAATTTTAGTAGTTTGCAGACTTAACCTTAAAAAAATATTGGTTTTTTTGGTGAAAATTGAGGTTAATATTGTAAATTAAATACAGGATGCTTCATTACGTCCAGGATTACTACCTCTTTACAACCCTGTCGTTTGTGATTCGCGGCACTGAGGCGCTAGGCGCCGCCTCATATTCGACGGCAGGATACGTTCTTGTTATTAATATTTTCCCCAATAACGGCGGGACCGTTCGGGTAATTGCCCATTTTTTGCTCCTTTATTAGGATATTAAATGAATTGTTTGTTGTGTTTTAAAGGGAATTTTGGAGACATTTGTAGGATTAGGGATGAGCGCAGGACCTGCCATTGGCGGCTTTTTGTACGCGGTAAGTACAGTAACAAGTCACAATATAACCTATAAATCATAACTATGGAAATGGCTAGGATATATCGATGTTATCATCATTAAGTTTTTATCAAAATAACTCGGTTTTTTGACATAGGTATGTTCGTATGATACAGGGTGAGTCATAACTCATGGTACAAACGAAAACCAGCATATTTAGAACAAAAAGTTCCTTTGAAAAAATGTCATATCTTCAATAGCTTTCAAGATATTCAAATGTTAACGTATACACGATTCACGTTTGAAAAAAGGTAAAGCAGGCCATGAAAAAAATAAATTATGTTGGTAGTACTGATTTCAAACCGCGGCAAAATTTAAATAATTGCATTTAGGCCAATGACAGGCTAACTTCAAAATCAATCAATCAATTTTTTTAAGAATGCAGTAGGTAATTTCGCCAACTAGAGGTGAACATTTGCATTTGAATTGCATGGGCAATTTTATATTATTTTAACGGAAACGTTTTTATTATGGATTTATATTTTATATTTTCTCTTTAAAACTTCACATTTTATACTTCATTGCAAAAATCTTTTTTACAAATGCAAGTAAAGAAGACTTTTGTTACACTCATTTAAGTGCGTGAGGTTGCAATTTTTAGCACTAATGAAAAGTAGGGCGCATCAATCGACGCAGTTTGTTACATCAAATAAATAAATAATTATCACTAGAATTGAATAATTTAACACTTGTAGAAAAAATATCGTATGATACTCGTGCGCAAAGTTACTTTTTTACGCTCGTGTTGTCGCGCTCACCTTCGGGTCGTGCTCCAACTGCGCAAAACTGCACAACTTTTCGCACTCGTATCAAAAATAGCTATTATACTTTTCAAATTTTTAATTTTTTTTTTAAATTACATTGTACAAGTTAAAATATCGCGCGTGTTGAATTAGATGTTTATATGAATATTTTTCTTCTAGGAAGGTTGGAGGCTTTGGCTTACCATTCTACGTTGTCGGCTCAATAACCCTGTTAGTAGCGCCCTTAAACATCTTCCTGCTACCCTCAACGAAAGAATGCGCCATGAACGTCAAATGTGGTTCATTCAAAAGTATACTTAAAATACCCTCTGTGATCGTAACATGTTTCATCATTGCGTTAGTCTCGACGACGTGGGGCTTCCTCGACCCTACACTAGAACCCCATCTTCGACAAGTAACTAATTTTATAGGTTAACTCCGCAAACAAACAACAATCAAACATCCGTTAACTTTGCAGTATAAATTGAGCGCGAGCAACATTGGTTTGATATTCTTGCTGTTGTCAAGCATGTACGGCATTTTCAGTCCGATCTGGGGCTGGGTGTCCGACAAACTCACCAATTACTATTGGTGTTTGATGACTTTCGGGCTGGCCATGACCAGCTTTAGCCTATTGCTTTTGGGCCCATCGCCAGTTTTGACGTTTCTGCCCGAGTCAATGTGGTTGCATATAGTCGCACTTTCCGCCCTAGGGATTTTCGTTGCCATGGGCTTAATGCCCACATATCAAAGCATCCTAGATGGCGCTGTGTAAGTAAACATTTGTTCAACCTCACTTTTTATCTATTTTTGTATTTATTGGGTGTTTAGCGATTATGGCGGATTTGTGGACAATTTGGGCACTCATAGCTTGGTGGCAGGGCTGTGGTCGTGTGTTTACTCCCTCGGCGAAATGTTGGGCCCGGCAATTGGGGGCGCATTGCTGGAAAAGTGGGGTTTTCCGACTGCGTCCAGCTGTTTAGCCGTTGTCAATTTCGTAGCTGCGTTGGCGTCATCCATGTTTTTCTACTTTCGGCGAAAAAACGAGAAAAAAATCGAGAAGAAAATGGAAATCTTACGCAGCAAGCAGAATGTTATTGCCATGGAGAAAAAGATGGAGAACGGCAAGTTGCATATATGCTCCAATGGGGATGTTAGGTGTTAATAGTACACATAGCGCAACACTTGTATTTTTTTAGGTTAAATCACAAACTGCCACTTTGTAATTTTTAAGGCTTAGGTAATTTTTCACTTACATTTTACGATTTTTATTGTAATTTTTAGAACAAATAAATGAATAACTTTCACTAATAAGTTTATCTGCTTTGAATTTTTAATTTGTTAATGCAATAATCTCAAATTTCTAGGGAGCTAATATAAATATTCGCACTCGTTATCAGTCCTCATCAGCTTTAGGTGTTCGTGAATCGTGGCACACGTTTACATATGATTCGTATTTATTTTGCGGAAATTACCGAGTTTTCTCTATCTGAACAATTAATTTTCATTCAAACAGTGGAAACAGCTGTGTTAAGTGCGTTTTATAATTAATTTCATCACTTTAACTAAACTTATTAACTTAATAATAATTTTTAATTACAAGTTATTTGTTGACTAACATAAAAGTTAAAATGTACGGAGAAACATTTCCAAGATCAAGAAATGTTGTAAACCAACGGGTAAGTTCAAACAACGATAACGTATACTCAAAAAAATCTATTTATTTAAATGATTCATAAACACGTTATCAATTTTGTGATTACATATTAATATTGACACAATTAAAGTGGAGATTCAAGTAGTTTTTGTCTGGAATTTAGTTGAAAATATAATTTGTTTGAGAAAAAACAACTATCTGTTTTCGGATCAAATTAGAATTAAACCTAGCGATGTGCGCAATTTAACCTGTAAAATCGAATAACGCTATGGAAAAGTTCGGATGGCGCGGATGCGATAAACAAAATTAAATCGCGCAATTAGAATTGCGTATGATCCGTGTCCGCGGACTGCAGCACGGCATCGTCAACAAAAACAAACGAGTCACATGTCCTAACCCCAAGTTGGTCAAACAATTTCAAGCGATTCTATGAAGCGACTAACGCGAGTCAGTTTTTGTCCTGCTTCGTATCCGAAAACACGAGACAAATCGCCACACGTTAACGAATAATCTCAAATAAACTATCAAAATCTTATTGTTATACTCATTAGTGTGCTTATGTTTCGTATTAATTAAAAATAAATTAAAAAAATTAACACATTGCGCAAAGTGGCGTGTTTTTCCCGTTGAGATGATAAATAAATAAATAAATTTCACAGTGCACAACAACAAATATCTACTGCGCTTAATTACTACCTACTATAAATAAACATCTTGTGTACTTGTTACAATGAAAAACAAAATCGTAAGTAAACTTAATAAGTTACGACGATTTTTATTGTAATTTAATACTAATGATCTGAAATAAATCTGACAACACGTTGCAATAATGCAAACTCGTAATTATAATTAATAGTTATTTAAGCAACTAGTGCATAATCGTCAAGCAAACACTTTATACACGTGTTGTTTACAAAAGAGCAAATGTTGACATTTCTCCTGGCGTCCTGGCGATAGCCAACAATAACTATAGGCAACCAATATTGCACATTAAAACACTAGTTAAATCCGAATTAGCTTCTTATTTAACTATAGTGTTTTAATATGAGACTATTGGTTGTCTATGTTAGGCACTTTTTACTGCTTCTAAAGCGTTAAGTATGCACCAACTTTCCACACCGAAATTGATGAAAAAAGTGCACTTTATTGAACGGACGTCGAAAAATTAATAAAAGATTAACATTCCACATCGTTTCGAAACACTTGATTTACACACAAAAATCACTTGAAAACGTTCACGTTTCTATTATCATACAATAATTATTATCAAATCAATTCAATGAGTTTTACTATCACTTCTTATCGAAACGTATTAATGTCGAAACCTCAAACCGCTGTTGCTTAGTGCTTGAACGCGTGTAATAATTTTTACGGGTTTAATTCATATAAATATTAAATTAACATAAATATAAAATTAACAAAGTGTGAACTTGAAATGTATGTTAAAAAGATGCCAGAAACATCCCCGGAGTTTCGCACACCGTGCGACAGCCTGCACAGCAGCGGTTCCGGTTCAGCGACGGAGAACCTAACCTATTCGTTGCTCTCCGAAGGCATCACAACGAGGCCATCCTCGCAGGACCTCTCCTATGACATGCGCAAGGTGCGCAGCAAATCCATGTCGAATATATGCGCGCAGGATTACACGCCCGGCGAAATCCGCAGGATACGCGAACGCTTATTGAGGTTAGAACACGCACTTAGCCTACAACTTGCTCTTTAGCGCCGAGATTTTCAGAACGAATTCGCACCTAGAGCCATCGGCAATTAAGAAATTTAGTGGTGCGCAGAAACGCACGCTCATTTCTCTGGCACTGGTGGATTTCATGTGTTTCTGTTCGATGTCCATCATGGCGCCGTTCTTCCCGAAGGAAGCGCAGGAGAAAGGCCTCAGCGAATCCATGTCTGGTTTCGTCTTCAGTTTCTACGCTCTCATTATGTTTATAGCGTCTCCTATCTTCGGCAAAGTTGTAATAATTTTCGCGATTTAATATGTATGAGTCGATTTTTCTAGCTTTTGTTTTGCAGATGCCCAGATTAGGCGCGAAATTTTTATTTTTAAGTGGAATGGTCACAGCTGGCGTTTGTAATTTATTATTTGGGTAATTTTCAAACAAATGATACTCTTTGAATTCAAAGAGCTTTATATAAATACCATAGAGAGGACATGGTTGAACTTCATATGTAGTTTTGAATTAGGGATGACCAATTATTAAAATAATCGATTATTTGATTGTTTTTTATCCATTATCAATTGTTAAATTCAAAACATCAGTGCAGTATTATATAAATTATTATTTTTTTTATAATTGTTTTAAATAATTTTGATTTTTTTCGAAGTAATTTTAATTGTTTTTTTTAGAGATGTGAGTTTATGATAGGACATTGCGAAATGTTCTTCTGCAGTTTACTTATCGATATTTGTTTATTGATTTTCATATTAATTTTAAATTTTTTACTTCCCAAAATGAATTTAATTAAATTGATAATAAAATAAAAACAGAAAATATTAAATAAAGCAACCGCATGAGGTCAAATGGGTTTTGTTCAATTTAGATTTAGATTTTCATGCGATTTTGTGGTAAAAATGGATGCCGTTTGTCTCAGTTAAGAGAGCTGATGTCCTCTCTATGTATATATTCACCTCTTTGGTTGAAAAAATGTAATAACATTGAAATCATAATGACTTGTTTAGTTTATTGGAATATGTCGATGATTACACATTGTTTACAACGTTTTGCTTGCTGATAAGAGGATTGGAGGCGTTGGGAGCGAGTGCATTCTCGACCGCAAGCTATGTGTTTGTTGTCAAAGCATTTCCGAACAACATTGGATCAGTTATCGTAGGATTATCAACTTGCTGTGAATAATTGATGAATAATAGATGATAATTGAAATGTTTTCAGGGGATTTTGGAGACTTTCATTGGTCTTGGCATGAGTACGGGACCCGCTTTAGGTGGCATGCTCTATTCGGTATACATTTAAAATGCTTTTGCCTATTGAATTATTACAGGAATTTCCTTCTAGGGTAGCTGGGAGGATTCGACTTACCTTTCTTCGTTCTTGGCACCACTATGCTCATTATTACACCGATAAATATCTGGTTATTGCCGCAAATTGCAGGTGAACACAACATAACCTCAAACCTAATCCTTAACCTGCTCTTACTCCCTCTCTGTTTCCAAGGCGCTCCAAATCTTACCGAAACAACCGAAATATCGGTTAAGTGGTCCGAATGTTCCGGTTAGTCTTCGGTCACTGAAAAAAATGTTTACTTTTGGAACGCGGTTACTGAAAAATTGGTACATTCACTGTTTACATCGTTTTGGGTTCGAAATTAACCGACATTTTCAGCAACCAAGCGCCAACCGCTCTCAAACCGCTGCTTAATCCTACTCCTTTTCTTACTACCACTACCACTACTACTACTCCCATTCTTACTCACACGTTTACTCCTTTTCTTACTCCTACTCTTAATCCTACTCCTACCCTACCATTACTCTTACTCCTACTCCTACTACTACCCCTACTACTACTCTTACTCCCTCTCTAATTCAAATTAATTCTAGTTAAAATCTGAAATATGTTTGATTTATTATTGATTTTAGAATATAGCATGGATGATAAAAACACTTCGGCTTTAACACTTCTAAGGATGCCTTCGGTTATCATGACGAGTGCGATTGTAATCGCCGTTTCAAGCACCTGGTCGTTCTTAGACCCAACTTTGGAACCGCATTTACGTCAAGTAACACATTTACATCAAGTTGTAACCTTATTAAACATTTGACAAACTCGTTTGTAGTTCAATTTGTCACCGGAAAAAGTAGGTCTTGTTTTCCTACTCTTCTCCGGTTTGTATGGCATTTCAAGCCCTGGCTGGGGATGGCTGGCGGATAAATTTCACAATCATTGGTCCTTGATGATTACAGGAATGTTTTCTTGTACTGTTGGCTTACTTTTATTGGGACCGTGTCCACTTTTAACTTTTTTATCCGGGTTTGTAACAGTAACAAATTGACCCAAAAAACATTAATAAAATCCGTTTGCCTTAAATTAGGTCCTTATGGTTGAATATAATTGCTTTGTCAATTTTGGGCATTTCTGTATCGTTATCTCTGCTACCAACTTTTCAAAGTGTGCTTACAGCTGCAATGTAAGCCGCCATTTTGTTTTTTACATGTAAAACATTATTAAAATTTCGTTGTTTTGATTGTTATTTTCGCAGTGATGGAGGATGTTCGGACTCTTTGAGCACATACAGTGTCGTCGCAGGTGTTTGGTCCTGTATGTATTCGTTGGGCGAAGTGATTGGTCCCAGTTTGGGTGGAATCTTGCAGGAACATTACGGTTTTCCAATCACTTCGACGATAATGGCTAGCATTACATTTTGTCTGGGGATTTTCGGCTTCATTTTCTTTTCGCTTAAACCCAAGACCAAGAAGGGTTATTCACGGATTCCCAGCACTGAAGACCTTACAAGCGATTCGTGGAAAAGCGGTTTGAGTCGTTCTAACTCGGAAAGCATCGACGATAAATCGCCGTTGATTTATTCAATGTTAGATCCTGATTTTCGATTTAGTAATCAAGATGCCGACCATAAACGAATAGATGATGTAATAATTTATCATTTAACACAAATACAATTTGACTTTTATTTGAATTATTTATATGTTTTCAGCTTCGAACTAATGAAAAGTTGAATAATGGAGGTTCTCTCGGTATTACAAGACATGGCGCTTGTGAAGTCTAAATATGTTACTAATGTGATATTTAATTATTTGCAATAAAATTATTAATCATTATTAGAGGGTATTGTAATTTATAACCAGTAAGTGTGAAGTAACTTAAGTTAACCGGCAAGTTTTCCAATTAAAAAATAAGTTGCGTAAGTAGTAACCGTATGAAATTTTAATTTCATCAGAAAAATAAGTAAGAATCTCGTTAAGAACCGTAC